>JBBYHO010000008.1:7319261-7367494 GCA_038382025.1 Adansonia gregorii | reverse complement strand
AGTTAGATTCATTGAGTCTAAACTTTGTATTCATTCATTGAATTTAATATCATATATTAATTTTATTAATTATTTTTTAAATTTAATTTCAATTTTTTAATAGAATTTGAATTGTTGAATTACCAAAAATATAATTATAAAGATTATTATCAATTAATATTTTCTCATACATTGAATTTAATTTTAATATTAACATAATATATTCATTTGACCAATGAATTACAATGAATTGTGTTTTAACTGTTTTTTGAATTTTATTTTTAAGGAATTTTTTTATATTAAATAAAAATTTTATTTATTATTCTTCATGCATTAGATTTATGTAGGGCTTTTTCATAACATTAGTTAATAGATATAGTTAGATTCATTGAGTCCAAGCTTTGTGTTTATTCATTGAATTTAATATTATATATTAATTTTATTAATTAATTTTTGAATTTTGTTTTAACTCTTTTTAATATAATTTCAATGGTTAAATTAATAAAAATATAATTATAAAAATTATAATCAATTAATATTTTCTAATTCATTAAATTTAATTTTAATATAATATATTCATAAATTAATTTTATCATTAAATTGCAAAGAATATTATTCTGATAGTTAGACTCATCAAGTCCAAAACTTTATGTTCATTCGTTAAATTTAATATCATATATTAATTTTATTACTTTTTTTGAATTTTATTTTAACTCTTTGTAATAGAATTTGAATAGTTAAATTACTAAAAATGTAATTATAAAAATTATTACCAATTAATTTTCTTGTAATTCATTGAATTTAATTTTAATATAATATATTCATACATTAATTTTACTAATAAATTATAAAGAATATTATTTTAACTCTTTTTCTAATTTCGTTTCTCAAAGAATTTTTATAATTTTAATTAATAATTTTATTTATTATTTTATGTATTAACCAATTAATAAATATATTCTTATCTTATTTTCTCTATAAGTATGTTTGCCTATCATCCCTAATTAACAAGATTATTTTATAACCATCATCATCATTATCATCTTCTTTAATCAATTTTATTGTTAACCATTTTTATCTTTTTTTTTTTTTTTCTGTTTCTATTCTTTTTCTTCTCAAACTTCATTCTCTTCATCTTCATATCTAATTAAAACTTTTATTTATTTTGCTTCATTAAAAGTTTAATTTTACATTAATATATTCTAGTTTCAAAAATTATTCTTCTTTAAAAAATTTAATTTAGCTGCTCTTTAAAAAGACTTAGTTAATTATATTTCATATATTCAATCAAATTAAATTATAAAGTCATTTTGCAAGGCTTTTATTTCATTATGATAAAATATTTTTTGATAATTTAAATTTTATTTCACCATTCTTATATTTTAATAGAGCATCTAATCTAATATATAAATTTCTTTATAAATTAAAAATTAATTATATATATTAAAATATTAATCGTGCATCGCACGAGCTTAAAATACTAGTTAAAAGTAATGTTTAATACTAATTCTTGAAATTATATTTTGTGCATTGATTATTACATTTGCAATAATTTAAATATTTGTTTTCAACATGTGATAACATTACTTCAAACATTTTTTGTTTTTGAAATCTAAAAAACAAATAAAAAATCATTTCAAATAAGCTAAGAAATGATATAAAAATAATTAAAACATAAAACGATATAAAAAAATAAAATAAACTCAACATGAATATATAGGTATATAAAAATATATATAATACGGATAATTAATCTATCAAAATTTATATAAATATAAAATATTTTAAAAAAATAATAATATGATAAAATATATAAATATATTATAAATATATGAATTACTAAGTACACCTTAAACTTCGATAACATAGTGCCTATTGGCCAACAACTATGTGAATTTAAGCTTAAGTAACACAAAATCAAACCATGACCCAAAAAAAAAAAAAAAAAAAAAGAAAGAAAGCTTAGCACATGTTGGATTAAGGAACCGACTCTCAGGTGGACTGACCCATTCCATGCCCGGCCTTACCTGCAAATTTAAGGGCCTAATGCCAACCTGATCCGACCCACAAAACAAATAGATTTATTCGTAATTTCCCCCTGTTGGCGTTGCAGGTATAAACCCTTAACCCTTCGCACAACAAATGGACACAATAAAAGTAATTCTAAAACTGAAGCGCAAGGCAAAAGACATCCCTCTTCTTAAACCCTTAACTCTCAACTCACTCTCTCTCTCTCTGCCGCAGTTCTCCCTTAACGCTGCTCGCTTTATTATCTTTCACCTCCGTCTGCGTTTTACTTTGTCTCATCGCCGACTGCCACCATGGCCCAAATAACGGAGGTCTCTTTCTCTCCTCTTCTGAATTTGTATCCTTCAAAATTTTTTTATAGTTAATAAAATTTCCTTTACTGTTTTTGTTTAAGTTTTTATTTTTCAACCTAATGTTTTGAAGTTTTCTGAAGTTGGAGCTTTTTTTTTTTTGAATGAATTTTGTTTAGGGGGCTACGGATTCGGTGGAAGCGGTACGGTTCAATTTCATGACAGCAGAAGAGGTTCGAAAACACAGCTTTTTGAAAGTCACCAACCCAAATTTGCTTGATTTCATGGAACGCCCTATGCCTGGCGGTTTATATGATCCCGTTTTAGGGCCCCTTGAGGAACGAACTCCGTATGTTCTTTACTTTTTTTTTTGTGAAGAAAATTGTTCTTTCTGCTACTTTTTTTTTGCCTCATAAAAAGTTGCTACAAAGAGAATTCAAATGATAGGTATCAAAAATATTAATTGGTTTCTCACATAATTATTCTATATAAATATAAGATTATGAATTTTTGTTTTCATTTTTAATTCCTTATTGATTGCATTCTAATACGTTGCTGTGCTTCCAGCAACAACTAAATGCAATTTTAAGGAAAAATTTAATGAACAATAGGCAAAGCTTTTGTTTTCTTTTGATATAGTTACATTATTTTGACTTTTATTGCAGTTGTAAAAGCTGTGGCCTCTTGAAATTACACTGCCCGGGTCACTGTGGCCACATTGACTTGGTGTCTCCGATATATAATCCCTTGCTGTTCAATTTTCTTCATGCACTTATCCAAAGGACCTGTTTTTTTTGTTTACATTTTAGGGCTGAAAGCACTGAGGTATTTTATTTTTTAATTTTTGTTTTATCTTCGGTTCTTTTGTTTACTTCTCTAATATCTTTTTTTTTTGGGGTTTAAATTAATTTAAGGTTGAGAGATGTGTTTCGCAACTGAAACTCATTGGAAAAGGTGATATTGTTGGTGCCAAAAGGTTAGCTGCGGAGAGTAGTAAATGGAGCCAAGAATTAGGTTCTAGAGTGCATGATTCTGAAGCTATAAACCCGAAAGAATGGACGTCTCTTCAGCTTACGGAGGCAATTTCAGTTTTAAATAAATTTCTGAAAGTGAAGTACAAAAAGTGCAAAAACTGTAATGCGAAAAATCCTATTATTACCAAGCCGACTTTTGGTTGGTTTCACACGGTATATCTCTTATTTTCCTTTTTTTTTTTTCCTTTTCTTGGAAACAATAACAAACTAAGTCATTTCCTACTATGTGCGCATTGGAACCAAAGTAGTCAACACTTTGCTGGTGTGTGAACCATTTTTGTTTTGGTACTTGTACATGTCGGTAGTGGTATGTTTTGTTGTCAGTTTCAGGCCTTCATTTTTCAAATATAGTTTTTCATATATATATATATATATATATATATAGCAGTTTCCAAGCTCCCTAATAAAATATATATTATATACACGTACAAGTATATGCAATATTAAATGCATAGATACATGCATATGGTTGTATACAAATATAAGTTTCAAAATTATAAATATTTAATATCCAAAAATTTTAAATATCAGATAACATAAATATTAGAAAATATAGTAAATAATTGTTAATTAGGTTCAATGGTCTAATTTAATGAGCGTATTTCATTTTTAAATGAATTTATGAAAGGATAAAAATGATCATGACAAAAAAAAAAAAAAAAAGAAAAAATGGTTAAAAGAATCAAATAAGTGAGAAAAATAAGAAAAACAAAAATCTTGTGCTGATTGGTGCATGTTGGTACCTACCACTATGGGTTGGTATGAATTGCTGGAAAAAACCCAAGCAATATGATATTAGTGGTCTTTTGGTTTACCTCAAAACCGGTGTGTACTGGCTGTTATGATACCAATCACGCTAATCATAGCACAAGGATGTATGCGTGTGTATGAGGTATGTCATTATTTAATTATTCTTTTATGTTCTAATTTGCTTGGTTTGTTCAAATACATTTAGAATCTCATGCCTATAAATGTTTCACTTTGTGTTTGGAGTTTTCAATTCATCTGGATGAATTTGCAAAGTGATTTAGTGGTGTTTTCATTTAATTTATGTAATCAAGATAGCTGCTGTAATCTTCTTTTCCAACTTGGAATACTTCTGGGCTTTAATGGTTCAATTCTTAATGTCCTGCTTGCTAACTTCAGAGTGGCATGTCGGGTTCCCAAATGAGGCAAAACGTTATCAGAGGGTGCAAAATGGTAGACACGTTTTCTGGTGAAGCTGGATCTGGGATAGAAGATGCCAATGATGCATCCAGCTGTGAAGATGGTGTTGATATAACTAAAATGGATACTCCTGAAATTAGCTTAATAGGAGGTGAAGCTCCTGGTGCAAAAGCTCGTAAAAAGAGTGCACAAGTACCTCGTGAGTTCCTGAAGCAGAAGAATTTGTTTTCAGGACCTCTCTTGCCATCAGAGGTATGATTTTTAGTTATGCCAATTTTTCTGGTATCATGGTTCATGCTTACGTTTGTTTACTATCCTTTTGAGTAGAATGTTCAGTGTAGAATTTCTATTCTGCTACAGGTTAAAAGGATTTTAAAACTTCTATGGGAAAATGAGGTTGAACTTTGCTCATTGATCAGTGATATCCAGCGGCAAGGGTTTGGAGAGAAAGTGGGTTACTCTATGTTCTTCTTGGAGACCATTCTTGTACCTCCTACTAAGTTTCGTGCTCCAACCAAGGGAGGTGATTCTGTAAGTATCAACCTTTGATAGTATTTACTTATTTCTTTTCAAGGGGGAGAGAGGAGGTTATAATAAAGCTTGGTTTGCTTATTTGCCCCATATTACATTTTGAGAGTATGACTGATGGCTGATTTCATTAAATGCTAGTAGCACACAGAAGAACAGGTTTGGATGGCTTGTTGGGGATACTTAAGATTGGATATGGGGTTAGAAATTTATTTTTTGATGATATGTGGTATTGGGAGGAGTTTCTTATGCCTGAGATGTAATGCGTGATGATAGATAAGAATCTATTTCAGGGGAGGGGCAGGGGGAAGACATTGGACATGGCTTTTAGATTTTTCTCGGCTATTATTATTGTTATTATTTTGTGCCTTCTCGTTCCTTTTCACTTTAAGCTTTTAAAATTGTATATATACTTACTGAAAACCTGGTAATACTCTGACCTTGTGCAATGACTAAACTATGACTTGATTATTTGAGAACTTAGGTAGTCGATTTTCTGGGTCCATGTTTTTAGGCTTGCTATTTTATTCACAGTACAAGTTAAACATGGGATGGCGATGCATTTGCTATTTTTCACTTAAATCGATACGTCAACTAAGTGCCGCCTCTTAATTTTTGTAGGTGAATTTTTTTTTTCTCCCACAATGCTATATTAATGTTTACTTGCTTTAGGTGAAAATACAGAAAATTGAGCATTTTCTGTTTGTGCTCTATTCGAGATGATTTGGTGATTTTATTGGTGTTTAAATTTAGCATTTTGAGAGACTTTTAAATATTTTTTGGTCACCTTCTGGTATCTTTGATTGTCGAGTTTTTGATAATTGAATGTTAATGTTGAGAATTGCATTTTGGAATTTAGATTGCCCAGCTTGCTGTTCAATTTCTGTTTCTTTGCTATTGCTGCTGCTGCATGTGGACTAGGCATTTTCTTTCAGGAATGAATCTCTGCTAGCATCATTTTCAATTTTTTGTTTTTTTCCTTGTAGGTGATGGAGCATCCTCAAACTGTTTTGTTAAGTAAGGTGCTGCAGGCCAATATATCGCTAGGAAATGCTTATGCTAATGATTTGCAGAGTTCAAAGGTCATCGTTAGACTGTGGATGGATCTGCAGCAATCAGCAAATTTGTTGTATGATAGCAAAACTTCAATGAGTAAGTAATTTTTCTTCCTGGTTCTCATGGGGCACTGTGTTGGTGGGAAAAATCAATATAAACTGCTAGCTGTTTGAACTTCATTATTATTTGTATTGAACGTGGTGTAGGCTGGTGAGACATTGCTTTGAGCTAAAGTTTTCTCTCCAGGTGCATAACAACATTTATATTTAGCATGTTATGAAGAGACAATTTGCTGGTTTTATTTTGAACTAGATGAGCTGGCGAGAACATGACATGCTGGTCGGACAGTGCATTGAACATAGTGTAGGCTGTTGAGACATTGATTAAATCATGCGGAGAGAGAGAGAGAGAGAATATAGGCTCAAATTATCTAGTAGGGCCTCACTTTTGTTGAGCTTATTGAGGATATGGTTTTAATTAGAGCAAAGAGCTTTACTTAATCCATATAGTGATCTCCTGCCACGCAGAAAATGCTTAGCTTATTGTGCTAATCTGGGAAAGGGAAAAGAAAGAAAAAAATTCAGTTTGTTTAAAGCTAATTTATATAGTCAATTTGCATCATCCCCCCAACTGTATGCTGCAGTAGAAGACAGGAGAAAACACTTTCCTTTTGTTTCCGTTTCTGTTTCTCTCCTTCACGTCTGTGCATCTGTGAGTGAGTATAAATGGGAACAGTGCCAATCCGCTTGCATCTCAATATGCGTGCAGTGTTTAAATATGTGGCTTGCATGTGTGGCTTTGTGCTTTAGACTAATTATAATGCTGTCAGATTGAGACCTCTTAGATATAGTTATGATATATGCTAATTAAGTGGCGCACTCTCTATTCTTTATGGCAGGTCAAAGGAGAGATGTGAGCTCAGGAATATGTCAGTTGCTGGAAAAGAAGGAAGGCATGTTTCGCCAAAAAATGATGGGGAAAAGAGTTAATTTTGCATGCCGATCTGTTATATCTCCTGATCCTTATTTAGCTGTTAATGAGATTGGAATTCCACCTTATTTTGCATTAAGGTTAACCTATCCCGAGGTAAGCAGTTTTGGAATAATGTTTTTTGTAGCTATCATCATACCTTTTTCTGCCCATCTTGTGGATTAAAGTATTTTTAGAAAGTTATTTGCATATCTTATGATTCTTCTAGCATTCCTTTCAAAATTATAGCAGTGGAGTTTAATGAGTGCTATTTAGATTGTTACCTTCTCTTCTTTATATTGTTTTGCTTGGTCTTGAGGCTTGAGATTGGCTCGCAGTTTGAGAAGATTGTTGCTCACCTTCTAAGGATACTACATTTTTTTGGGGCCACTTAGTTATTCAGTTGTTCCTAATAATGAGTGCTTCTAGTAGCTTTTCTTGTAAACATTTACCTCTTGTTTAGCATGAGCCTGCACATCTTCATTTGGTAGGAGAAATCTTGCAATGTTAGGATAAACTAGAATTCCTGTTTGTCTCCATCAATGTAGATCTGGCAGTTGCGAAAGTATTATTGGCAAGTAGATATGTGGGGCCACGACACCAGGGCTTAATTAGGACAAGAAACCAAGTTGATGTGTTTGTGGGACAGTTTTATGAAGAAAATATTCATGGCTTGCTGACTATGCATGCTTGTAACTATAACTATGCATATGTTAAGTCTAGTTGACATATGGAAGTTGCTGTAACGTTTAAACAGAAAAAGGTTTTTACTTTGAAACGCCTTAAGACTCATTAAGTTCAAGGTGTTAATAACCAGTCAAACACTTTTGTTGATGCAAACTCAATGGACAAGCGATACGTTTTTTTTCTCCTATACTTGTAAAAACATCACAGAGCAATAACTATCTTATTACTGATATATGAAGCATCTATACTGATGATAGATGCCTGTTGTCTCTTTCTAAATACATGTAAGGAAGTCTAAGTGGGGAGAGCAAATTCCAGCCTTAGACCTTGATCCTTCCAATGCTGAACTGATTATAGAACATATTTAAACATTTGCTACCTTTTAAGACATAGCGTTGAATTATGCCTAGAATTTCCTATATTAATAGCTGTGTTATCAAATTAAATTTGCAAGGTTCTATGTTAGAAGAGTTAGTTTATTTTGATGATGACGCTCAGTTTCAAATGTATATGACATTTCTCTGTACTAATTTTCTAGGTTTTAGGAGATAAATCCTCTTAGAAGTGCACTTTAAAACCATTGGTTTTGGATTTTTCTTATGCTTTTTTTTCCCTTTCACTGTTGATGTCTCTTTGCAGAGAGTGACTCCTTGGAACATTGGAAAGTTGAGGGAAGCAATTATAAATGGCTCTGAAATTCATCCTGGGGCTACACATTATGTTGATAAGTTGTCCACCCAAAGACTGCCACCAAACAGAAAGGCACGTATTTCCATATCTAGAAAATTGCCTTCATCAAGAGGAGCTATTACCCAACCTGGAAAGAATTTCGACTATGACTTTGAAGGAAAAATTGTTCTCCGGCACTTACAAGATGGGGATGTTGTGCTAGTGAACCGACAGGTACTTGGGCCTAATGAATTACTTACAGCGCCGATCCATCTCAGCTGTCTTAAAAAAATGGAAATTTGCTTGATGAGGTGAAAAATGCAGGAAATTGAAATTCTATGCACAATAGTGGGGCTTATGTTTAAGTTATTTTTTAATTGATATCTAAATACATGAGAAAAGAATAGAGGTAAAGGAAATGGTAATTTCCATTTTAATAAATGACTATCACCTGTTGTGGGAAAGTAATGGTGTAGTAGACTAAATGCAGCTTGATCTGGTTTGCTACAAGAGAGTTGACTTTCTTGTTCGATCCACTCATGCAATCCATCTTATTCTGTCCAAGTACTGTCCATTTACGTTTCTCATCTCATTATCTTGTTCTTAATGTACAAGTGGTTAAAGGATAACAGAAAGTTTCTGGCATGAGTTCTAGATATTAGCATTTATAATATTTATTTTGCCTGGAAGGTTTTTAATCCTATTCCACTTTTTTTCTTGTTGGAACACTAATCCTCATGACAAACTTGTTTGTGGTTGTTGTCTGTTTATCCAAATATACTGGCCGTGGGTGTACTTGACTACATGCTAATGAGTGTATTGGGATGATGGTCTATAGTTTGTTAGCATTATACTCTGTAAAAGAAATGAAATGAGAACCTTTTATGTCATAATGGAAATCTTTTGAGCCAATGGATCATGGCATTTAATTTTTCCATAATACATTAGTTGTATTCTATCTTGTTAAACATCTTATTTATCTCTTTTGACACTTTACGTTTTAGTGCAATTCTTGGAAATCATGAAAAAGATTTTGATTGTTTTCAAAAATTGGAAACTACTTGGACTTTTCTTCAATGAAAGTTTGTATCTTTCTTTGAGGTTTTCCATATAGTCTGAATCACATATCCAATTAAATACATCTTTTTAGAATTATTGTTTCTTGAGTTTGATGCAAACTTTTGTCTGGCAGCCTACACTTCACAAGCCAAGTATAATGGCACATGTTGTACGTGTCTTGAAGGGGGAGAAGACAATTCGTATGCATTATGCAAATTGCAGGTTGATGTTATGTGAAGTTTCAATAACACATGCATGCTTAAGTAAGAAATAGAATGGATAAGAGCACATGCACGCAGTACTGTAAGTACATGTAAGGCGTGTAGATACTGCATCTAGTGTTGTCAAGGGCACAAGATTTGCTTTAGGTGCTAGAACCATTGTGTTGCCTGAGGCCTAAAGCACCCAAAGAAAAAAAGGCGCTGGCTTGATTAAGGGCATAATATGTATATATGTGTAATTTGTACGAGTCTGTGTATATGTATAAAATAAGCTTAAGATATACAATTCTGATAGTAAACTCTAAGGAGTGATCCAGTTTATCCTGCAAAAAATGCAAAATTTTCCTTTTCAGTTGTCGGCCAATATACATGATTTCCTTACGGTTCCATGTTTGTTGTTGAAAACACAAACACAGAGAAGTAGGGAGTTTGCTATTGCCCATTTTTAATGAATAAATTAAAGAAAACTTCAAACAAGTGGCTTTTTTCTTGCTTCTGCGGCCTTACAAACAAGTGTGGCTGGACGGTAGGTGTGCGCCTGAGCAAATGTGCCTCACCTTAAAGGTTCTAGGATGCGTTTATTGTCTGGCACAAAGGAGCAGTGCCAAGGGACACTAGGCTTACTCCTTAACAGCATTAATGGCACCTGCCTGTACATTAAACACATGCATATTATTAGTTATTAATTTTATTCCTGAGATGTGTGATAATACCTTATAAAGGCTATCAATTCTGATATCATTTTTTTGTTCTGATTGCAGCACGTACAACGCTGATTTTGATGGTGATGAAATAAATGTACATTTCCCACAAGATGAAATTTCTCGTGCTGAAGCATACAATATCGTTAATGCAAATAACCAATATGTCAGGCCTTCGAATGGTGAACCAATTAGAGCATTAATTCAGGTTTGAATGAAGTATAGTGATTTTGCATGACGATGACTTCCCTTTGCCCCCACCCCCACCCAACTTCTCAATATAATTGGTAACTCTATTTGTAAGTTACTATTCTTTTTAATAAAATTTTTAGGATCATATTGTAAGTGCTGTACTTCTCACAAAGAGGGATACTTTCTTAAGCCGTGATGAGTTTAATCAGCTTTTGTATAGCTCCGGTGTTTCCAGTTTAGCCCGAAGTTCTTACTTTGGTAAACCTGGTCAGAAAGTATTCATATCAAGTTCTGAAGAAGGGATGCTGTCCATTCTGCCTGCAATTCTGAAACCAAAACCTCTTTGGACAGGGAAGCAGGTTGGTAATTAATAGGCTTGGAAGCTTTTTGTCTGTTATACATCCATGTTTATTCTTCTGTGCACAGAATTGTAACCATGCTAAAATGTTGCTGAGGTTTGTATCTCTCTCCTTGGTCGCAGCCGCAAGTTTTTGAGAAGTTAGTGGATATAAATTAGGCTTAGAACCTGCATTTTGATGATCAAAGTTGAGAAAATGAGAAATATATGTATATATTAAAATAAGTATCTTATATGTTCCCTATCGTTTAATCTATGCTCAATTTTTTTTTTCTATTCGTTTGGTTTGTTTTTCGTATTCTCGAACAACTATACATGGTAACAGATTACTTGATTTTTTTTATTTCTTCTTCAATTTTTTCTAGGTCATCACTGCTGTGCTAAATCATATTACCAGGGGTTGCCCACCATTTACAGTGGAAAAAACTGGGAAAACCCCGCGTGATTTTTTTATGAACAGATCAAATGAAAATAAACCAAAGAATGGTGGACAAGAAGGCAAGAAAGCTGAAAAAAACTCAAAGAAAGAACCTGATGAAGAAAAAATATTGATTTATAGAAATGACTTGGTGCGTGGTGTGATTGATAAGGCTCAGTTTGCTGATTATGGTCTAGTTCATACAGTTCAGGAGCTATATGGCCCAAACACTGCTGGCTTTTTGCTGTCAGTATTCAGTCGTCTCTTTACAGTTTTCTTGCAGGTCAGGTTGCTTTAATCGCTAAAGTTGAATTCTTAATGTTGCAGCATTTGGAATTTGATTTTCTAACTTGCTTGATATATAATTCTTGATGCAGATGCATGGTTTCACATGTGGAGTAGATGACCTTTTGATAAGGACAGATAAAGATTTTGAAAGGAAGAAGCAACTTGAAGAGTGTGAAAGGAAAGTTACAGAAGCACATTATGAGTTTTGTGGAGTCAAGGCGGACAGTCAAATAGGTATGTTAAATTTTTGAATGCTCCTTAAAATTCCTGTTTCTGTTGCAAGTTAATGTAAAGTTTATCGTAGTTTTCTAAAAAACTCATATTATGTTTTTTTATGAGGTAAACTGCACTATGGATAACTAGGTTAATGTGTCGGCTTGCAAACTTTGGATCTTTTTCCAATCGTCTATATCTTTATTTGTTGGTTTAAGTACGTTATTTTGGTTGGTTGATGTAGCATCTTGGTGCTGTCCGGTAGCTTACAACAATAAATTATTGAAAAAAGATGTGGTTGACTTATATAAGTTTTTTTAGTCAGCTTAGGTAGTTTATTTATTTTTTTTGACCACGAACTTTATAAGAGTTATTTTGCTATTAATGTTACCACTTTTACCTGAAAGTGTGACTTATACTTCTGTTTTTTGTTGTTGTAAATTTTTTAGATTTACATAAGGGAACATTTAAGAAATATTATGCTGGTTCCTCAACTTGTTAGTTAGTATGCTAGATTTACGTAGACTTCTTCTATATATGGTGCAATGCATTGTATTTTGCAAGCCTGCAAATGCCTCTTCCACTTGCCTCCTTTTTCATGTCATTCATGTGATGTTGTTGTGGGTGATGTATTTAAGAGTACTAATCCATTGATTAAACAGCAATACAAGCGTACTTTCTAACCAAAGGGAACTGCTTAATGTTTTTAGAAAAGAAAAGGAAGAAAATAACGGTTAAATAATAAATTAAAAACAAAGCATTTGAAATATCCTTTGAACAGTGACCAAGTAGGATTAAAAAACCTACTCTGCCATCAATACAGAGCAAAACCCGGAGCTTGCTCCTGACTATTAATCCTTGTTTTCTCTGTTTGATCATTTGCCAAAAGAACAAAAGTTTGAAAGAGTTTATGGCTGAGACTAAGAAGCTAATGGGAACATAGATTTTACAGTGTTTAATGCAGAGACCGTGCCAAAAAAACAAATGGTTGCTTATCCAAAAGGAGTAAGTGCACGAGGTGTATTTTCTACTCTCTTTTTTTGCCATCTTGCAGCAGAGTAAGCATTTGATAGCTGTTGGCTAACAAGTTTAACCATCGAAGGGACAATTATAGGTCTTTTTTCTTTTGAATCAAGTGTGGGGAAAGTTTAATTTTGGGTTGTTTTGTCACTTATGATTTAAATATTAAAGTTAAGCTCCTTGTAACTTGTTGCTATAAGTCCTTTTGGAAGCAAACCAAAAATGATCAGATCTTTGCACCATTTGTTTTTTTTAAATATATATTTAAGACTGATCTTACTAAGCTTTGGAAGGTTATTCAAGTCTGTGCATTCTTTTAATGCTTATTTAATGGTAGAATGGTTTATTCTTTTTCATTTTCATCATATAAGAGTGAACCACATTTAAGAAGTCATTGTCTCTTTCATAACACTTGTACTTTGACATGTGGCTGCCTCCTTTATCTTGCTTGGCTTCTTTGTTATGTCAGAAGTTGCATATGCATACTGTTATTTATTAACATAGTAACTCAAATGTAATTTCTTGATATGTTTCAGCTCCAATAGAATTGCAATTGAAAATCGAGAGAACCATACGCAGGGATGGAGAGGCTGCTCTTACAGCCTTGGATAGAAAGATGATTGGTGTGCTTAACAAGAACTCAAGCCAAGGTGTTCTTACTGAGCTGTTGTCTGAGGGTTTAGTAAAACCTATGGGAAAGAACTGTATATCTCTAATGACTACAACTGGGGCTAAAGGTAGTAAGGTAATTTTCTGCTTTCATATGTTACTGACATTATCATGGTTATAGTAGCAAATATTTGTGTGTGTGTTCAGCAAGGGCTTCTCCTTGGGAATCCTTTACTGGTGTCCGTTGCCATTAGGGGAATTTCTTCTAGTTAATTGTCTCATCTTTGAGTAGTCCTCTGTATCCTTTTACATATTTGTTTAAGAGTTTGCGCCTGCATGCATGAGTGCAAGTGTTTTTTTTTTTTTTTAAATTTATAAGGCTTGAATTATGTGTGAATATTATAAATGCCACATTTGGATCCCAGGACCTTTGGACTGTTTCTGGAGCTACAATATATAGGGGAAGAATGGGTAAATCATGTGTCTGTTCTTCCATTGGTTTTTGATTGTTGTAGGCTGCGAAATGTTAGTTTGAGGTTTCCTTAACGAGTACTAATCAGGGAATAATCTCTTCTTGCGATGGAGCTTTTTTCTCTTGTTTTTCACCACAAAATTTGGGTTGTGCATGGCTTATGATAAAGTACTGATTATATAGGAATTCATTTGTCCAAAGATAATTGCTATAAAGCAAACAGAGTGCGTTCTCATGTTATTGCCTCAATAGTGACTACGGAGAGCACTGGTTGGTTGATTCTAACTATTTGCATTATGCTCCAAACAGGTCAATTTTCAGCAAATTTCATCTTTCCTTGGTCAACAAGAATTAGAAGGGAAACGAGTACCTCGGATGGTTTCTGGTAAAACATTGCCTTGTTTCCATCCATGGGATTGGGCGGCTAGAGCTGGTGGTTTTATCAGCGATCGTTTTCTTAGTGGTCTTCGGCAGCAAGAATATTATTTCCATTGTATGGCCGGACGTGAAGGGTAAACCAAACCTAATCTTCAGCTTATCTTGATTTCTTATAGTGGGAATGCTTTCTATTTCCTTGGAGCTGATTTTGAATTTGATCGATATTACAAATTTTGCTTGTTTGTATGGCTATTCACATGTACTTGTAAAAGGACTTCATTCTTTTGCTGATTGACATGCATTATGCAGAATCTCCATATGCCGTTATTATTGGGAAGGGATATATATTACCAGGCATTTTTTCTGATATTACCTGGTTTTGTCTTCTTTTCTTCAAGCCTGTTTCTGCTCTTGCCTCCCACTTGACTTTTTCTTTTGTCATATTCTTGGATGGGTTGCTATTGTTCAGGCATAATATATGAGTAGGGTTTTATTATATGTTGTATAGGAGCTGGTTGATATGAACAGTAATGCTGAGCTTTAGATATATTTGGTTGAAATGGTTTTGATTTTTAGATGGCTAGGATAGGTAACTATATTTGGGCTTGTGGGAGATTGGTTTATGGATTTAGAAATTGAAGAAAGAACAGTTTTCTATTAATTGTGTTGTCAGGGATGTGCAAAATTTTTTATGTTGAAGCAGATGCAAGCAGAGAATGCGTGATGTATCTATTATTGATTATTAAACTATTTCCTTCAAAATCTGAATAAATTTATTTGTTGAAGACATCTGGGATTTATATCCTGACTTAATTTTATGGAAGTGTCATAGGAGGAGATGCTTGGAATTACTAAGATGAAGGGATAGAGGTATAGATGGAAACCCTATTTTAAAAGCCTCATCTGGTTTATGCGGAGCGTGGCTGGTTCTGGAGTTTCTTTGATTTAATGCGTTAAAGGTTTTTTTTTTTTGGTTTCTTATGGATTAAAATACATTTTCCTGGTTCTTGTTTACCCTTCTGGTCGTATACTTGTTTTACATAAGTTTTCTTAACACATTAAAGTGTTGCTTCATATGCTGAATTATGGCATTCTGACATGAATTGTCATGATACAATTGTATGGAACTTTCAATTGCTCTTCAAGTATGAGGATGTATTTTATCATAGCAATTGTGATTCTGTTCCTTGCATAATTTTTATCTTCTGTTTTACAGCCTAGTTGACACAGCAGTCAAAACATCTCGTAGTGGATACCTCCAGAGATGCCTTATAAAAAATCTGGAGTGTTTGAAAATCAGTTATGATCATACTGTTCGTGATGCTGATGGCTCTATTGTTCAATTTAACTATGGGGAAGATGGTATTGATGTCCATCAGACCAGCTTTGTTGCGAAATTTGATGCACTGGCATTGGTGAGGACTTTTTCCTGAATTTTTGACTCTGGAACTCTAATGAGAACTAGTTTCTCAGTGCCCTCACTGCTTATTTTCAGAATCGAGATGTGATGTCAGAAAAGCTTAGTTCTCAGCTTGGGGAACCTGATGACTCTGGAAAAATATTGCCTAACGGTCTTAGAGACAAAGCTGTGCAGTTTATAAAGAACAATCGGCAGCAGAAAATAAAGACGAAGGACTTCTTAAAGTTATTGAAGCTTAAATTTCTCTCAAGTCTTGCCCAGCCAGGAGAACCCGTTGGTGTGCTTGCTGCTCAATCTGTTGGAGAACCTTCAACACAGATGACGTAAGATGACTTTTTACTTTCGGGAAAAAAGTGAACTGCTCTGTTTGATAAGTAGTATAAATGACTTTTTATGCTCAATATGATAGTCAAGTGATTGGCATTGGACTAATGCTTTTGTGTTTCTAAAATCATTGTTGATTGGTGAGGTGGTACTAGTATGCCAAAGTTTGCACTGAGCTAAGGCATGTTAGCCATCGTCATTTCTTCCTCCTATCTTTCAGAATATCATCTGAAAAGAGCGGAGTCTTGAGTTTGTTAGTTGTATGTGATGAAAACCTCATCATTTTCCATAAATTTTAACCATAAAACAGTTTGTCATTCTAGTTCATGGTCTTCCTTAAGTTTGTTCCTATTAGAGTCCTTTGTTTACTAACCTGATTTTCTCTGAAGCCCAACATCTTTACATTGTTAGAATTCAAACTTAACATTTCTTTTGGACATATGCATGTTTATGTTTATTTTTAACGGAATTATTTAATGGAGAATCTTAATTCCAACTGTTTTATTTTGGGACTTCAAAAACAGAATAATGAGATGTTAGGAACGAAAACGAAATTTAAAAAAGTTTCAGTACGAATAGCGGATTTTGCCTGTCTAGGGTGGACATATGTACCTCTAATCATTGATCGCACACATTTTATTAGCTAGTTTAAGAAAATTGGATGTGCCAAGTTGTGCATTGAGGGATGCTATAGGGAAATTTACATTGAAGTATTGGATTTTAGGCAGGTAGAACCCAACTGGCATGCTACGTTTTCCAATTAGTGAAGTTTGTTTATGTCAAGGTATTAAAAAATTATTATACTGGGTGTATTGGCAAAAGATCTAGCTCCCAATGGGTTCTAGTTAATCATTACTTGAGAAAAATTCTGGAAGCAAATTCTTTTATTTTTTATTTTTAGTTTTTCTGATGTATTAACTTGCTGTGTAGCCAATTTTATTTATGGGTCTGTACTGTTTATGATCCTGCTTATGAAAATTCAATGGTCTGGACTGACAAACCTATTTAATTTAAAGGGCAAGTTCCCCTGTTTACTTGTCCCGGTTCAAGACATGACATTCTTGTGCTCATATTACATATTTAATTGTCTATATCTTTACATGCAACTTTCTTCCTTGATGTTATGATGTATGCAAATGTTATTCACATGATAATTTACTTGTATTTCTAAGTTTTTTTTTTTTTTTTGTTTTGTTTTGTTTTAAGAATGCGTTATATTCTATTTCTATGGATTTGCTATCTTTTGCTTTGCCAATTTCATTTGGATATTCTATTCTCAGGCTGAATACTTTCCATCTTGCGGGGCGAGGTGAAATGAATGTTACACTTGGTATTCCACGTTTGCAAGAGATCTTAATGACTGCTGCAATTGATATCAAGACTCCAGTTATGACATGTCCCTTGCATAAGGGGAAAACAAAGTAAGTTGCTAGTCACTAGTCAGTTGAGCCTCTCTTGATCATTTTTATAAATTGTTAGTCAATTGAGCCTCCTTTGATCAATATTTATGAAGATTTCTGGCCTACTTGTGAACCTACGAGGACTAGGATGCATAAGATCATTAGAAATAAAATTAGGGCTCAGCTTCTATAAAAACGATTGACTATTTGAAGACCATACTAGCTGAAGTGTATCCTAGATTAGACATAACGGTTTGTTGCCAAGGTCTATCCCTGTAAAACAGTAATTACTAAGAAACCTTGATGCAAAAAATAAATTCAATTAATTAAGCTATACTCATCTGGTATGATGAGGAATAATAGAAAATGGTTAGATAAGGAAATAAAGGGGGGATTAAATGTATCATTCCATCTTGTCTGTAGACTAAAAGCAAGACTTTCCATCCCTCAAGGGTCGGGGATGAGTACTTACCATCTTGTGTGTAAAACTAAGAGTAAGATAACAGAACTTTGTCGTATAATATGTTTGGTGTATGCAACACCAAATGTAGGATGGGCTGATTTTCTTTGAAGCTAAATTTTAAAGTAATTTTTTAGGGGTAAAGTTGAAAATAAGATTAAGGGTATTGACATAGGGCAGCTTGGAGGGCTATGATTTATGATAATATAATTTGAAATTCTTAAGAATATAGGGAAGTTGAATACAGAAAAGAGAAGACCCCTAGGCATCCTTGGGTTCCTCAGAAGTCACATTTAAAGTTGTTTGGATCTCACAGTCACAATGGCAATAATGCCAAAAAATCTCTTATTATAGTCTGATAATCTGTCCCCAAAAGAAAGAGTACATATGATATTTGTATAGGCTACTAGCCTGCTGCCAACCCTATAATCCAAAAAGAACTGCAAGTTATGTTTCTGTTTGGACTTTAAAGAAAGTCCTTGAGACTAAAAAATTTTACACTTTAAAACAAAACCTAACAGGTCAATCCCTCAATTAGTTTCTTAGTGTTCTGCATCAGGTATCCACATCACAAGCCTATCCGATAAGATTGAAATAATTATTAAATCAAATTGAGTCATCAAGTCCTTGAGACTAAAAAATTTTACACTTTAAAACAAAACCTAACAGGTCAATCCCTCAATTAGTTTCTTAGTGTTCTGCATCAGGTATCCACATCACAAGCCTATCCGATAAGATTGAAATAATTATTAAATCAAATTGAGTCATCCTCCCTAAACCAAATAATTAGTTTGTTTCCACCCTCCAGTTCTGTCCTTTTCTTTGGCCATCGCATGTGAAGCGTATTCTTAACCTACTTTTATTCTCCTTAGCAGAATTTCAAGTCCAAAACTTTGAGCGAAAGGTGATTCAGAAATTAACCTTCTGCTCATTGGCTGGACTAAGACATTTAACTTTTATTAAACCACTTAATTAGAATGGAGTTTGGGCCCAAAAATTGAGTTCCTCTCTGAAACTAGTTGCAATGAGAAAAAAAGACCAAATCAGTGCCCCCTATTTTTTAACTTCTTTTTTACCATTTTCCTTGCAACTGCAACATCTCGTCTTCTTTTGTCAGCCCAACCATAGTAATGGAACTTGAAGTCTTTCCATCCTCCCTCCATTTCTCTCCTCTTCTTTGGCCATCGCTTGTGCAGCTAGCCGAAAGTGAAGAGTCTGCATGTGTAATATTTGTGCCGTGTCACACATTGCACTTGTATTTGTGTCGCCATGACGCTGGTACAATGACTTCTGGTGGTAATTCCCAGTAAGAAAGATGGCAATTTTTAAGGATGATTTTCAATTGAAAACTAGTCAACATGCCTTCTTTGGTAGAGTGATCAGAGGTTAGTTTCTTCAACAAGGCTCAGGTAAAGTGATTAACTTCAAATGCAAAGTTGCTTTTTGTACCTTTAATCAGGGCATGTTACAAATTTTGTTTGGTTAAAGAGTAGATAGAGAGGAATCATAGCTATTATGTGCTTGCAATTTCCACTTTTAGGTTAAAATAAATACTAAGGGCAATTTTCTTTGTATATTAGAAAGATAATGATAATAATGAGGAATCATTCCTATTCAAATTGCTTCTATTAAAGAGAGCAAGAATTTGGGGTTTTGATGCTTTCTGACGGGTATGTGTGTACCTTCAGCTCCTAGATAAAAATGTTTTCCAAATGGGGGAGATTCAACCTTTGTCCCTCCTTCCCTTTCCACGAATCCAAACAGAACTTTATCTTTTTTTTTGCTGCAGTCTTTTACAATAAGTCTTTGTCAGGTATTCTAAACTTCTGCAATGTCTGTTAAGTGGTGCAGCTTTTTATTAATAACTAATTTAAATGTATTTTGCATGTGCAGGAAGGATGCCTTGTATCTTGCTGATAAGATGAAGAAAATCACAGTAGCAGATATATTAGAGAGTATGGTAGTATCTGTCACACCATTAGCTGTTTACGGCGGTGATATTTGCAGTATCTATAAACTCAAGATGAGGCTTGGCAAACCAGGCAGGTATTTTAAGAACAATGATATAACGGTAGGAGATTGTCAGCACATCTTAGAGGTAGTGTTTTTGAGGGAGTTAGAGGATGCCATACAGAATCATCTGGTTTTGCTCTCCAAAATTAGTGGCATAAAAAATTTTATGCCAGATTCACGACCCAATGCTTCAAATGAGACAGATGAAGATGTTTCTGAAGGCAGATCTCATGAGAATGATGATGATACCGATGATGAGGAAAGAGCAGAGGATCTTGGTCTTGATGCACAAAAACAGAAACAGCAAGCTACAGACGAGATGGACTATGAAGATGGTTCAGATGAGGAACAAAATGAAGGGGTATCATTGGCTAGGTTGGAAAGTGAAATTGATATGTCCGAGGATGAGAATGGAACTATTGAAAATAATGAGATTGGATCAGATAATGAAAAGAATGAGATTCCTCATGGTTCACCAAACCCAGAAGACAGATCTAAGCCCAAGTCAAGGGAGGAAAAAACCAGATCAGAATCCAAAAGGAAAAAGAAGAGAGGAAAGTTTGTTAAGAAGGAGACTGATAGAGCAATTTTTAATGCTACAAAAGGATTGAACTTCGAGGTCCATTTTAAGTTTGTAAATGAACCTCATGTTTTACTGGCTCAGGTACGTCCATTCGTGGCATTGTTTCATATGCATCTAATTTCTTCTGAAGACCACTGGCTCCTTTTTATGAAATAAATTGAAAATGGAACCTATAATAAGGAAGAACATTTTTCTTATTCTGTTTCAATATTAAATCTTCATTGAAGCTTTTCCTTTCCATCCTCTACCTGTGGAATAGGGATGTGAGAAGGTTCAAATTTACTGATATTCTGGTTAAATATTGGTGTTTTTTTTCCTGCTTTTTGTTCTATTTGCCTTCAAAATTTGCTTCTGAATGGATGTTAGGTTTACATTTATATTTGAAAGAAGGTAGTTTTAGAAAGAACAAATGCACCTTTCTTAATTATGAAAAGTTTGTTATAAGTAATGCAAACTTTTGGTCCTTTTTTCTGGTTTAATCTTCTGTAGATTGCTGAGAAGACCGCAAAGAAGGTTTACATCCAGAGCTTTGGAAAGATTGACCAATGTCGAGTGATAGACTGTAGTGAGAATCAAGTGTTTTACTATGGGGAAGATCCAAAAAGTAGGAAGAGTCCATCCGACAAGGAAAAAATACCAGCGTTGCACACAGCTGGAGTGGATTTTGGTGCTTTTTGGAAAATGGAAGATTACCTTGATGTCAGGTATTTATATTCCAATAATATTCATGCAATGCTTAATACATATGGAGTGGAAGCTGCCAGAGAAACCATCATTAGCGAGATCAGTAATGTTTTCACATCTTATGGGATAGCTGTCAATATCCGGCACCTAACAATTATTGCTGATTTTATGACGCATTCGGGAAGGTATCGACCAATGAGCCGACTTGGTGGTATAGCAGAGTCTGTATCACCTCTCAGCAAGATGTCTTTTGAGACAGCCTCTAAATTTATTGTTGAGGCAGCAAAACATGGGCTGGTGGACAATTTGGAGACACCATCCTCCAGAATATGCCTTGGAATGCCTGTGAAAATGGGCACTGGGTCTTTTGGGTTGATGCAGAAAGTGG
Organism: Adansonia gregorii; assembly: GCA_038382025.1. Lineage (NCBI taxonomy): Eukaryota > Viridiplantae > Streptophyta > Magnoliopsida > Malvales > Malvaceae > Adansonia > Adansonia gregorii. The sequence continues at coordinate 7,345,886 of JBBYHO010000008.1, read as the reverse complement.
AGATTTGATGTGTTATTATTATTGAATTATTCACTAGCTTTGGGGAGTGAAGTCCCATCCCATCCTCTGAAACTTCAATTTTGCCCCCCATGAAGCGAAGGGGAAAAGATTGATGTACGAAGTGAGTTGTTTATTTATATATTAGGCCTGTTTAAGTTTTTACAGGACTCGTCTTCCGTATTCTGAGCAATTAATTTTCAGTTGAAATGCATTTCTGGAGAAAGGTTTCAATTTGAATAAGCCATTTTTCTTTTTGGTGGTTTATGCAAGTCCCGAACAATGATGGTTAAACATAGTGGGAGACCTGAGATTTTCATCCGCTCACTCATGCTTTTGCTCCACTTCCCCATAAGGTAAGCATCTATTGTTCTAAACAATTACGATAAAGTTAGGGAACCAAAAGACGTGTGACTAGACCTTCCCAATAAGTCGGTTTGGATTATCATTGGATTGGGTTGAGTCAATCTAGATAGATTCATTCGAATTTTAAAATTTTTTAGATATTTTTAAGTTTGAGTTGTTTTGAGTTTAGATCAAATAAGTGTGATATGAAAAGTTATTTGAGCTTAAATCATTCATGTTTTTGATAATCGTATTTGACACTTAAGTTATTTGATTTTAAATCATTTAAATTTAATGTTATTGATTTTTGAATTAAATTAAATTTAAATAAATTATTTAATTGAGTAGATTTAATTCATATTTTGTTATACTATGAAAAATAAAGAAATTATAGTTTTCAATGAAAATAATTACTTGATTTTCAATATGAACATAATTAAATAATTTTTCAAAGTTAATTATCTATTTTATTTGAATGGGTATTTTTAGTTAACAAATTTTAATAAATATCAATACTAAAATGTTCATTATTTGACTCAAATGTTATTGCTAAGGACATGCTTGGTTGGGTTGATAAGTAGGATGGATAGAGGAGAATAGAAAAATAAAAAGAAAAAGAACTTTGAGTGTATTTGGTTAGAAAGAAAAGTAAAAGAAAAGTAAATTAAAAAGATTATTATTTTTTACATTTACTAACAAAAATAAATAATCATAAATTGAAAAGAAAAAAAAAAGAGATTATTGTGTTAAGTATGTATATTTACAAGATTATTCTTTATTTTTGAAATTTTATATTTTAATCTTAATTTTTAATAGATATAATAGTAAAACAATATATTTTTTAATCTTTTTCCTTTCATTGATTCTTTTTATTTTTCTATTATTTGTACAACGCTAATGGAAATAAAAAATATTTTTTTCATCTATTTATTTTTTCCTTTTAACTGTTATCTTTTTAAATTTTTTTTCACTCTACCGAGTAAAGCCTAAGGATGTGTCTGGTGGGATGAAAAAATGAAAAGATAGATAGATGAGGAGGGAAAAGTAAAAAAAAAATAAATCTTTAGTTTGCTTAGTTGAAAAAAAAAGCGAGAAGAAAGAAAATTAAAATATTATAATTTTTCACACTTATTAATAAAAACAAATAAATTCAAATTGGAAAGAAAAGAAAGAATATGAGAGTAATGTGTAATATATAGGTATATTTATAAGATTATTTTTTTTTTCAATTTTGTTTTTTCATCTTAATTTTTAATTAGTATAATGGTAAAACAATATATTTTTTATTATCTTTTTACTTATTTTTTAATCATACCAAGCAATAAGAGGAAATTATTTTTTTATTTTTCTTTTTTACCAAGCACACTAATAGAAAGAAAAAAAATATTTAATATAAGTTTAAAAGATTTGTATACATTGAAAGACAAAAAATAAAAAAAATGTGTTATTTAATATAACAAGCTATATAATTAGATGCACAGCAGCATCAGAAGGCTTTTTTATGCAAATAATGTAAATGTTTTTATTTTTTATTTTACGTCATTTTGAAATTAATTTTTGAAATCTATTAATTTTTAATCTACGCCATAAAATTAATTCTTGAAATTTGTTAATTTTTAATCTACGCCATAGAATGTGGCGTGTAGTTAACATTAGGCATTAGCCATTGAAAACTCGCTATATAATCAGATGCACAGTAGCATCATGAGGCTTTTTTATACAAATAATGTAAATGTTTTTATTTCTCGTTTTATGCCATTTTGAAATTAATTCTTGAAATATGCTAATTTTTAATCTACGCCACAAATGTGGCGTGCAGTTAACATTTTGGCATTAGTCATTGAAGATGGCGAGTTCCTAACATAATTTTTCCTAAACTTTTTTTAACTATAATAAGATTACGATTTTTTTCATCTTGCCATTATAAGATTATAGTTTTAATTTTTTTAAAATTATAATTAAATACAATATAATTTTATTAAATTTATATTTGAATAAATATTATAGATTTTTTATTTTTGATATGATAATAATGATATATGCTGATAGTTTAAAGTTATTATGAGTTTCAAGTCTGTTGTATGAGTATATTAAATTTAGTATAGATATAAATATACTAATATTTAAAAATTAGATATAAAAATTTAAACAACTTTTGATTTATATATAAGTATAAAATTTTACATTAACAAATCATTTATAGCATTATTATTGATGCGAACTCTCCCCGAGGTATCGAATTTGTAAGGACATTTGTTACAGCTATGGTCTTCATTCTTGTAAAATTTGCAAAGCTTTGGTTGGCATATCTCCCTAAGGTCCATTTCATTATGAATATTACTTGATTTTGGCCGACCTTTTAAATCTCTCTGCATTTCTGGATTATGACATAATTGTGAACCATTATATTCTAACCAATAATCTTCATGCCTAATGGGTTGAAACTCATGTCGATAGACATTGGATATAATCTCGTCTATAGACATTATCCACATATAGCATGCAATCTATATGGATATGAGTACAAGCAGCAACAACAAGTGACAGAGGTACCTTTGTGCTTGAAACTTTTCACAATCATACTATCTCTCATTAAGATTGATTTTATAGTTCGAAGCCACAACTCTTTTCGATGGGTTTTCTAACTCTTCAATCAAGAAACATTGATTTGCTTGCGTGAACTCACGAAAAGGTGAGAGTTAGCTTTCTTTCGATTTTTTCGCATGGCATCAGTGACTATTTCACAGTATGTATTGCCTACCTCCATCATTGCTATTTGCTTGTTTTCCATCTTAATAAATAGTTTAACCAACTTAAAATAAGTTGCTTGGATTAAAGCAGTTATAGGAAGATGACGAGTTTCCTTCAATACTGAATTTATACATTCAGCTAGGTTCATTGTCATATGTCTATAGCGTCTTCCTTCATATGATTGAGCCATTTCTCTCTTGGATCCTATTAATCGAATCGGCTGCATTTTTCGTATAATGGTTTTCATAGTACCATTGAAAATGAGGTCGCCTCAACTCGTATGCTGTTAAAATCATATGTTAATTTAGGACTTGTAAACAACTTGTTAATAAAAATGAAAATTGAGAGGGTTGTAAGAGATTAAATAATCATAATTGTGAATACATACTCATGTTAACAACCTGTCGACGCAAGTCTTTATTATTAAACTTTCTCATGAAATTAACTGCAATATGTCGAATGCAATATACATGTGGAGGTCTCCATGCACTACCTGAATCTCTGATGACGGGTTTGATGGATTCCTGTCGATTAGAAATCAACCAAATGCCAGGTTGTGTAACAACATATTTACGTAAATTACAAAAAAAATGTCTTTTTTGTCTCACCATCCACAATTGCAAAGCAATTGGTATAATATTTCAATTGCCCTTATGCAACAGCTAACAACAATGTTCCTTGGTGTTTTCAATATAAGAATGTACCATCTATTTGCATAATAGGCTTACAAAATGGAAACCCTTTAATGCAAGACATGAAAGTCCAAAAAAGTCGATGAAAAATACACTTACCTTGCACTAGTAGTTAACCGTTGCATGTAGGTACGGTTTGTAATTTCACTATTGTGCCACGAATAGACTGTTGCATTGCATCTAACCATTTGGGTAGATCATTGTAGGATTTATCCCAATCGCCAAACAGTTGAATAATTTCTTTTTGCTTTGCTATCCATGCTTTCTTATAGAAGATCATGTATCCATACCTATTTCGTATCTCTGCTACCAAACTGAAACAAGGATGGCTGGATTCGCTTGGACCAAAGATAAAATGCATGAGCAAATCATGCTAGAATCTAATTTCACATGATCTTGTGAAATTCGTCCAGAGGTACCAGTATAAGGGCCATTGTATTTTCTAATCTTTTGTATTTTCTAATCTCCCAAACTTGTTTTTTTTTTTTTAAAAATGTTACCCTTATACTCTAGTTGCACCCAGTGCCATACATTTTGCACTTACTGTGATACTTGGTTGGCATAGATTCAATAACTTTGTAACCTACAGAGTGCTTGATAGCTAAAAGCACCGCCTCTTTCGTAGCAAACTGCATCCCAACACAAAGATCACTAGTAGATGGAGATGGCATACCTAAGTTATAAGCATATTTTGGAAATTTTGTCATGTGCATTGCGTCTAAATTGAGGGTACGCATATTGGATACAGATTCAAAATGACGAAGAGGACCACTACCTCCAGTAGTAGATGACGAATGATGAACGTTGATACTAGCTGCGACATCTAGGTTAGAATCATTATTGTCATCGCTGTCATCAAATTCGGCAAATTCTTCTGGCTCATCAAAGTCTGCAACATATTCACAGTGGGGTCCAGATGATTGATCAGGATTGAGATTAACATTTAATGAACTTGGTCCTCCACTTTCCATTTCAATACCTTTAATTGGAGACTCTATCATCATAGAAATGTGTGGCGCATCATCTTCAGTGGTAGGAACTGTTGGTGGCACAAATGAATAATAGAAGGATTTAACAAAATTATTCATCAATACTTCTGCATTAAGAGGTGGTTGACATGCGGGAGTGTCAAATGGCCATGACATTTGGCTAATACGTTGCATGCGGTATGGATATTTGAAGGCCTACTATCATCTTTAGCATCTTCTAGCTCAGCATATAACTCAATTATGCCGATTTTAGGAAATTGTTGATGGGCATCAAACATGCATCTCACATCATCCTCATCTTCAACTGGGAAACTCTTATATGGAATGCATCATTTTCCCATAGAGATAGGAAGCTTATACTTGATCTCTGATACTTTTCTTCTATTTTCAGCTTTGATATTTGTATGAATTTTCGCCTTTAATTCCTCTATTGTGATGTCTTCCTCAACACTAATATTTTTTGGACGGTCACTTTGGAATATAACACCTTTTTTGCTGTTGAAAATTTGTCCATTAAAGCAGACAAGTGCGATAAATCTATTGCTTATCTTGTCAAATTCACATTTACTAGGAAACAACAGAGGCTAGAATAAAGAAACACTATGAATAAACTCTACAAACAAATCTCGCACAAACTGGAATGAATATAACAATGAAAGTCAATGAAAATCGGAGTAATGAACTAAGGTATTTATAATAGAGTAAAAAAAAATTATGCATTAGTTTCATGTTAAATTTAGGCATTAGTTTCATTTTTTTTACACTCTGTCGTATCATTAGTCATTTTTTTTTGTCGTGTCAGAAGGAATCTGATACCCTATGCATCTGTCACATCTTTTGGGTTCCAAGACATGCATTTGTCACATCTTTCGGGTTTCAAGACATGCATCTGTCACATCTTTCGGGTTTCAAGAAACTTATTAGGCATTAGTCATCTTTTTCTATCGTGTCAGAAGAAATCTAATACCCTATGCGTCTGCCACATATTTTGGGTTCAAAGAAATTTATTAGGCTTTAGTCATATTTTTTATCATGTCAGAAGAAATCTGATGTCCCATGCATCTGTCATATTTTTCAGGTTCCAAAAATTTATTAGGCATTAGTTAAATATTTTGTCATGTTAGAAGAAATCCGTTGTATGGTTTGTAATTTCCATATATTATGCATCTTTTCTATATAACATGTTATATCAATGATCATAAATGATAAAAAAAAATTATGCTAAAAATTTTTAAATGATAAAAATACATATTGTATAGTCATACAGTAATGATAAAAATACATATTAAACGAATCACTACACATGAAACTCTAGTGACGAGAAGCCCTTTCGCGTGGTGTTGAACAACAATGTGGAGCTCTCCCATTATGCGATGGCAATAATCATCGTTCAATATTTTTAGTTTCATTGCCACGAGCACTCCGAGTTTGACATCCTCTGCATCTTACTATCATTGCCGATGCTTCTTCAATGGCTTCTTTTTGAGTGGCTTCATTTGCAATATCTGAAACCCTAAATCCACAATTCATAAACATACCAATATCTTCCATTCCTAAAAATGGATTCCAGCTGCTGGAGGAGGCAGTACCTGCCACATCATAAAAAGGATTGAAGGTACTCGTACCACCATAACCTGAAATTAGAGTACCAAACTAGTACGCGATAGATAGATATGCTGGACTTAAAGTCTGCGTCAGGAAGTCGATATTTAAGTTACTGGTTTGTGGCTCCGACCGATAACACCTATCCTCATCAACATCCGTTGCATGACTAAAAGAATATCGGTGATTGAATGATAATCCAAGATCACGTTCTGGTTCGGGATGACTAAATGACATCCTAGGTGAATTAACATTGTGAATATCTGCCAATGTAGGTTGCCTCATCCTCCAACTTACACCCAACGATGGAAAAATAAAAGGTCGACCTTGTTTGCAGAACCATCTCATGTATTCATCTAATTGCTCGAAATTGTTGTTCATTATTTCAGAACTAAAAGCAATAATTATAGAACGGTTTGCCAAACCCGAATCCATTTTCTATGCTTTTCGGCCTAGTTCTTTACATGATTACAATGTATATCAATCTTGTGAACTTTGTCAAGGTTCACTGGTGTTTGAGGGATTGGTTGTTGCATCCCAAATTGGCGTAAGACCCTATCCGTATAATGCCACTTTACAACTTAGAAGCATATCAATGCTGTATTTGCATGCTAGATGTGGTTACTTCTACATGCTTTTATTGGGAGACATGCCAATATCTCATTAAAACGAAATGGTTTCCATAAAAACTACAAAAATACATAAAATTTATTACTGAACAATATGGCATCTATTAGGTTAACTACACATGAACTTTAATCACTGCATTAAAATATTTATCGTTTCAGAGGTGATGCATGCAAGTATTCCTCTGATACTTTCGAGCTTCGTTGGGGTAAACCTATGATCTTTTTGACCGCACCATCTATTCAAATATATATGAAGTTTTAATAATTTTAATGTTAGTATAACCTCTACATTTAATACAATATAAATGAAGTATTCAAGTTTATTACCTTAACGCAAAAGGGTATGCAAGCTGTACACTAACTCTTAGTGCAAGAAATGGCATTAGATACCAAGCCCACGATTGCAGTAGCCATAAACAACTACCTATGTCACATGTGCATTTAGTTACGGTCCGACATAGTTCCCTATATAAGAATCCTAAATAAGCTGAGCCCCAACTATAATTTTTAGCCCCCCTAAAATCTCGCAAAATTAAAAAATACATTAAATGAACTTGATTGCTAGATTTATCGGGCATTAACATTCCTCCAATTAAACGTAAAATATAAGCTCTAGCAACACATACTATATCTCGTATAGTTGGATTTTCTGGGAGTGTAGCAAAAGTTCTTTCAACCGAACTATTTTAAGCCTTGACCCTTCTAAATAGTTAGTTGGAGGAATCTCACCTAATAATTTAAGGCACACCTCACTCTATTCCAAGAGGCTTCCCTCTATTACTGCCTTACCATTAACTGATAGTCCCAACTGAAGTTTAACATCTTCTAAGGGGATCATGTATTCATCGTATGAAAGATAAAATGTATGTGTTTCGAGTCTTCATCGTTCAATCAAGGCTTTTATTAGTCCACGCACATATTGTGAGGTTCTCACTAAAGCTGCATAGTAAAATCCATATGACCTTAGATAATCTACAATATATGCATTTGGTTCTTCCAAAGCAGATTTATGCAATTGTAACTCCCGATCATAATCTTGTTTAAAAAGTAATTAATTTATTAGTTATAATATTCTAAATTTGTAATATTTAAAGATTTGATTAATAAAATTTTAGTACCTCAAATAATACCCTCGACAAAATGTGAATTTCCTATAATCTCAACAATGATAATGATGAAGTCATTATATTAATAAAAAATATTTCTATAAAAAGTTAAAATTCTTCTAACATTAAAATAACTTAATTTATCAAGCTAAATCAACTATTACAATAAAAAACCTAAGTTACAACATAAATAGATTCATCGTAGAAAAATTCTCTATAGCATGATGTAGTTATCCTATAATTTTTTTTTAAGATGATGAAAATTATACCTTAATCTTTCAAAAAAAATTTAACTGCTAAAAAAAACCTTTATTGCAATGAAATTAAATTTAATCACAATAATAAATTATATAATTAAATTTTAAATTATTTATTTAAAATGCTTAAATTATACCATAGACACCGACAACAAATTTCAACTTCTACAAATAAAAACCTTAATTACTATAAAATTAAATTTAATCATAATAATAAATTATAAAGTTAATTATATTTTAACATTACAACAATACTTCTACAAAAAAAAATAAAGCACACCTTAAAAAATTATTAAAAACTTCTTCCAAATGCCAATATTTAAACTATATTTTTTTTTCTTTCTTCTATATAAAAAAAAGTGCTTCAAGCTCTATTTATAGAGCCCCATATCTTCCTTCAGTTTCCCCTTTTCCCCTTAATTATTCAAAGTCACAAACTTAAAGTCCGTGGGAACTTGCATCTCAAATGGTGAGTTCCCAACAGTACCTCTTCTCGTCATCTCCTATGATGATTTTTCAACAAATTTTAAAAATAAGCACATTTTCAAAATTAATTTGAAACCGATGTATACTGGGAAATAAAAAAATTATATTATTTGCGTAAAAAGGCCGCATCAGGAGGGTAATTGATCAATACTAGTAGAAAACTGCTTAGTTTTGAAAATGACAGGCATTGCATTGCAACAACAATTCACAACGCTAAGATACTACTGTACAAATTATACATACAGAAAAAAGCGAAGGCGATACTGGTAGTTCCTTTTATTATTATTAACACGAAGAAGGCTCAGCTCCATCATGTAGCGCACAGCAAACAGTTGTTTTATGGTGTCATTGATACGTCTTTCTCTCTTCCCCTTTGACATCGACCAAAGTTTTGCCGTTGTATCTGAAGACGCTGCAATGGATGGTATAAAGATAAAAATACCATAAACATCAGGAATCCAAGCCAAGGGAATAAAGAGAAATCTTCAATTAATTCAATATTATGTGCACAAGTAGCAAAGCATCTGCCGAGAGACGGATAAAAAATTCAAGATACTATGACGAAAGATTGATGCCTTCATGATTGGGGCCAATACCATCTTATAACCATACTAGAATCTATGCGATTCTGGAAGGGATTTTGAGGAATAATAGCCTGAGATGCGCGGATAACATTAACATAATGAGGGCATACCTAAATGGATAGAAAAACAGGTGTTCCGGTGACCAGCACAGGACTTATTTTGAAAAACAACAAATTAACCACATCATACCAAAGGTAAGCTATAAAGAATGGATGAAGGAGGCCAGTGCGCACGATTTGGACATGCAAATGTTAATGCCAAATACCTGTTATGAGATAGGCACCGTCCACTGAGAAAAAACAGTCCCATACCCAACGCTGATGCCCTGTTACATTCGTAATAACACAAAAACCCTTTTCAAAATCAATTTACAGTTGGCTTAGTGTATGCATGGTCAAAATGATAGCATAGCTTAAAAACTGAGACTTCAGTAAACACCTATCAAAGTTTTCTCCTATGTGAAGCCATCAACATTCCATATCTTGACAGTGTGGTCAGAAGATGCAGTGGCCAAATATCTGAAAGATATGCCAACAGTAATTACACTAGCATCTCACTGCAGAAGCACAAAATTCATTGATTCCTGTAAGAAGTCAAACAAAAATGAAAAAGAACAAAAGAATCATAAGTAGTTGAACCTGTGGGGTTCACAAAACTCAGGAGAAAGGAGACATTTGAGAATGTATCCATCATGTGCTTGTAGCTTGCGAAGTGGCTCAAAGTTGGTCATAGTCTGCAAGAAAAAATAATGCCTCATAAGGCAAAAAATGATAAGTTGATAAAGACAACTGATAACACAAATAAATCAGAGATAAGATTGTAACCTGGTTTCCTCTTAATAGGCGCCAAACATAACATCTCCCACGATTATTTGCAGCAACAACCAGGCTCCCATCCCACATGACTGTAAGAGATCTCACAGCTGTATCAACCTCAGGCACCTACGTTTACAAAATTGATAATAATTGTAACTTAATGTAATTATTCTCATACATCATTCTCAGGTGCACGTGGATAGGTTGGAGGGAAGGAAGCAAAGAGGGAAAAGGGTAGACAAGCAGATAACGTGAGGTGAAAGAAGCAGATAATGTAAATAATATTGCCACAGACCTAAATCTTAGTATAAATATTCTAAGCATTTCCGAAAGACATAGGAGACTGGGATACCTATTATAGCTATCTCAGCTAGCTTGGGGTACATGAAAATTATTTAAGCGCATGAATATCATATAAAAAGCCCAAAAATACTGTAAACAATTTCTTGTGTATAGTGGACACAAGCAAAGTTGTGAGCAGCTATCAAATTGCAGCCTAAAATCTCCAATAAACTATTTTCTTTCATGTTATGATCTGAACAGTTATCTTGAGTGTTTCCAAGCTCATCTACACAGCTTTAAAGAAGTTACCTTTCAAAAGCTCAAGGATATATTTTATAACTTTTTCATAAATTTGTCAATAGAAAATTAAAAAAAATCATATTATCAAGAAAAGTCAAGTTCATATTTATGTAAGAGACTTCTCATGCATATGTTCTTAATTGAAAACAGCAAATCCAAGATGAAGAAATACAAAATATAAGGAAGATAGAAGAAAGAAAAGAATTACCAATTCACAGCTGCAGGAGTTTGCTGTCAAATCCCATACACGAATGTTACCGTTTTGGTCACCAGATATCAACTCAGTCTACAAAACCATGGATAGACAATCAAGAGAACATGTCTAACAATCAATCCGTACAAGGAGAGAAAATGTTTGAGAGCAACAACAAAAACTCCTGGATAACCATGCATCACTAGGTAAATGCTGTTAAAGAAATAGCAAAGAAGAACGTCAAAATGCTTTTGCTAAATGGAATCTCACATTCTTGCCCAACCAAATTAAGTCTCCTTTGAATAGTAAGCAATCAATAAGTTTGTTATTAGAAAACTGATTTTTCCAATTCCAGCATTAGCATGAAGACAACGAGAAAAGGGTAGGTTGTCGATTACCACATGGGTACATAATGAATCCACTAATGAAGCAAACACAAAAATGTGGCGACAGCAAAGAATCAAAAAATTCGAAGAAGAAATTGAGATCTGAGAAAGGACAACATAATCCCTACCTATGAACATAATCTGCGACATAGGGGCATATTTTTAGAACTAAAATTACATGGAATATAATAGCATATTCAGCAAAGGATTCAAGCAATTAACAGTGTAAGCTTTAAAAGATATATCATGGGTGTAAGACAACAGTATTAACAGCACCACGACTTTCATATTCCCTTTGGCAACCTGGAGCTCTGCATTAAGCTTAAAACTGAGAAATAAGTCTACATAATATCCACAATAAAGAGAAAGTTACTGAACTGAATAAACAAAGGAGTCGTGTCTGTAGGCACAATTTAACCTACCTTAAATCCCAAATTTTTATAATGCCATCTTCAGAACCAGAATACATCCAATTACCATCACATTGAAATCCTACAGCCATAACATTATTTGTACGCGAATCATAGGTCATTACCTGCCAAGTAATCGTTATGTATAGAAGTAAAAAATAAAGCCCAATCAAGAGTCAATGGCATGAAAGAAAAAAGGACCAATTGTAAGAGAACAAAGTCATAAGAATCATACAGAAATTGTGGAAAACATACAGGTTGAGAGCTGTTTGAATTAATATCGAACAAACGAATGTGAGGATTACCAGCTGTAGCCAGGTAGCGCTTGTCTGGGGTTATCTCAAGCCGATTAACATGCTGCAGGCATCACAAGGCAAAATTAAAGCCATACAAAACATTTAAAGAAAATTGAACATTTTTCTGTTAAAAAAGTACAGTAGGATCAATATGAAAGTGAGGGAAACATCTAGATTTCACACATCAGAAAGCTTACAGCTTCAGAAACACACAACTGAACTAAGTTGATCAAAAACCTCACTTACTCCTCACTTTCTCAGAGGCGCATTTTAAATATGAAAAATAGAAGAATGCATAATCAGCATCAACCACGCAACCAAGCTCAAGTAGCTAGAGTTGCCCACATCAGTGTACTTCCTCCAATTTTACCATCCTAATGTCTCTAATAAGTTTATCCAATTTTCAAATATATATAAATAAAAATAAGAATTTTCACCAACCAAAAAAAAGAAAGGAAAGTAGAATTAAATAAAATTACAATATTTATAACAACTAGAATCGCATAAAAATTATAATGGATCATCAATATTCATTTATTTCATTTCACAATACAACTATTCTTTCCTAATAAGGAAAAAAATAAGATATTACAATAAATATATAATTAAAACAACTATTAAAAAAAAAAGAAACAACGGAACAGACCGAGTCAGGGTATTGAATAGTAAAAGCGGCCGCTTTTCGCCTCCCAAAAGCGAATAGTGTGATCATAGTTGGCGGTTTCTAGTATTACCGACGGTTGTGTCATCCTAATCTCCTGCTAATCACCATTAACAGACAGCTAATTATCAGACATACATTATCTTTTTCAAGAAGAAAAAAAGAAATGCAGAAATCAGAAATTATGAGCTTAATTACCGCTAATCATGTGAAAATTAATTGTAATAAAAATTTGGGAAATCGAGGGAAATGCGAAACTTCTTACGCTTTTGCAGGGTTTTTAAGAGAGAGAGAACGAGAGCGACAGACAGAAGAAGCATTTTTTATCAAATGCTTTCGGCTTCTTTGTTTACGTTTGGTTAAGGTCCAAGTCGGCGTGCCTTTTTTATTAGGATAATGTTAAAAAAAATTTATTTACCTAAATAAATAAATTATTTATCGAAATATAATTTTAAAAAAATATATAAAAAATTAAAAAATTATCAAATTAAATAAAAATTTTTCGTGTCCTCTTGATTTTGCAACGTATATATATACTTATATAAATTTTAAAAAAAATTTTTTAAAAAATAAACTAATAATTATTAAAACAAAGTAAAACTAAAAAAATAATTATAAAAAAAGAAATAATAATTATTAAAATTATGAATAAAAATTTTAATTATCTTTTTATTTTTAATTTTATTTTTTTATTGTTATTTTTTTATGTTTTTAATGAAACCAACTCTTCATATATATATAAAAATACATATAAAATATATATATTAAAATAGTATTTACAAACAATAAAATAGTAAAAATTATTTTTATTAATCTTGAGTTAATATTTAAAAACTAATTACAAATAAAAATATTTTATATTAAATCTTGATTTATCATTTACAAATAATAAAAAAATAAAAATCTTGAATTATATTTTATATTAAATTTTAAATTACTATTTAAAAATAATTTAATAAAAAAATATTTTATATTTTAGTACTTCATTAGTCAATTTCTCAATTAGTGAGAAAAAAATATTTCATTGGTCGATTTCTCAATCGAAAAGAAAAAAATTATAAAATAATTTGTATGAAAAAAATTTAAGAAATCGACATATTAAAAAATTTTTTAAAAATATTTTATAATATATATAATATATTAACTCAAGGTTTTATATAAAATAGTTTTTAATTTTTATTATTTTTAAATAGTAATTCAAGATTTAATATAAAATATAATTCAAGATTTTTATTTTTTATTATTTGTAAATGATAAATCGAGATTTAATATAAAATATTTTTATTTGTAATTAGTTTTTAAATATTAACTTAAGAATAATAAAAATAATTTTTAATATTTTATTATTTGTAAATACTATTTTAATATATAATTTATATATATTTTTATATATACAAGAAAAGTCAATTTCATTAAGAACATAGAAAAAAACAACAATAAAAAAGAATAAAATTAAAAATAAAAATATAATTAAAATTTTTATTAATAATTTTAATAATTATTATTTTTTTAGTTTTACTTTGCTTTAATAATTATTAGTTTATTTTTTTTTTGAAATTATTTCAAAATTTCTATAGGTTAGTATTTATCAAAAGTATTTGTTAGACGTGATTTCTTAACTAAATTTTATAATTTTTTTACATTGAAAATTATCATTTGAAATTGTAATTTTTTTAATAGCTTTTTAAAATTAATTTATTTTGATAAATAATTTAAAAATAACTTATTTCGATAAATAAAATTTTTTTATATTATTTAATAAAAAAACCCCAAAAGTCCCTATATTTCTGATTCTACTTTTTTTATTTGGTTTTTTATTCTTACTATTATTTTTTAAATATTAATATAAAAATAAATTTTTTATTTTTTTATTACATAGTATAATTTTTACTACTAAATAAATACATTTTTTTTATTATTAGGCTAATAAAAATGATTTAAAAATTGATCGGTTCAATTGAAAATTCATTAAATTTTTTATTACAATAATTATAAATATTAATTTTATTATTTTAATATTAAATATAATAAATAATTAATAAAAATATATATCTTTTTTAACATGAATTTCAATATATATTTAACCGATCAAAATTCAAATCTTGCAAGTAAAAGTTTTACCGTCCAATGATCCAAGTGAAAAGTAACTTCCGATAAATATTGTAGTTTTGTGCAATCGATACGTAACTTTGGCTATGCTAATCAAACGCAACGCAATATACACAAACAGATGTTTTTTTCTTTTCTATCATTAAATAAACTGCCTGAGCAACGGCGGATCTTCATGGAGAGACTGGGGCCACGGCCCCTCAAAGTTTCGAAAAAAAATATATATATATATATATACATGGTACTATTAAATAAATTTAAATTGATTCAATAACATTAAAATTGTTAATTTAATTTAATTTAAGAAAGTTAAAATCTTTAGTATTATTTGCTATTTTTATACATATTAATTATTATCTAAAAATTTTTAAAATTAAGAGGTTCATTTTTAATTTTAAATTATAATAACGTAAACTTACGAAATCAAATTAATTTTTATCTCTATAAAACATTTGAAGGTTTAACCCATTTAAATTTAACCTATTACCTATTATACTCATTAAAAAATTATAAATAAAATATTATATTTGGGTTGCATATATCCACCACTACCCACTTATATATATATATATTACTTTTGTAATATGAATGTATTAAAATTAGATAATTTTTTTAAATGTGTATAATATAATGAATGGAGTATATTTTCTTCGTCCCAAAATTTTTACTAAAGACCCTGTCGAATATTAATGACGTTTTAATAATATATAAATACAAAATATGTATATATATATATATGAAGTTGGTCGTGTGATATATATATCAAGAAATACGGTGTAGGTTTAATTTACACAATTGATATCTGAAGTGAATGATAAATTATTTTCCAATTGCCTACTTGAAGAGGAAGAAAATGTTGACTCTCGTATGATAAAACAATTTCATAATAGTTTCGAGTATTAATTTTGTCCGAACCATTTTTTTAGTTAATATTTGAAACATTTCTTAAACGTAGCTTGGTTTTGAATTTTTTTAATTTTAAAACATTTTTTTTCATCCTTTAATAATCTCATAACTGTTTGTTTTAAGCTTTATATAATGATGAACTTAACGTCTGTTTTTAGGCTTTATATTGTGATGAAAATGGTTCCAATATGAGTGTGGGGAAAAAAAACAATCAGCTTTCATCCACTTTATGTGCTATTTTTTGAAGGAGAAAACAGACAAGACCTAGGATAGTTATTGCAAAATCTGTCGAGCACGTTTAGGCAAGCAATAAAAGTCTTAAGATAAAAGGTTGCAAACCTTGATTCGATAAAATTTCATTTGTCAAATTTTTTTAATAAAATAATATCTCAAGTAATCTATTTTGTAATGTTCATTTTAATTCAAAGCATGTTGTTTCAATGATTTGTTGTTTTGCAATATTTTAATCTTTTAGACAGGTTAGTTTCTAACAATTTAAGACTTTTATCGGTGTATTTAACGTATCGTTTCTATAGTGTTCAATATATTTGTTAGCCCCAATACTACGTATCAATTCTGTTTCATTGAAATTTTGATTACAAGTTTTGACTTTGAAACTCGCTTTGTTTTCATAATTTTGTTTGCATAATTTAAAGAATCTAGTTATTTCATATTGGGAAGATTTTTGTAATTGTTGTGTTAATATTCATTTCATTCAGATTCATGAATTAGTGATTGATCCTTTCCTAACGTGTTTAAATATTTATTTTTGGATTTTAAGATGCTGGGCTCCAAGACCATGATCAGTTAGGTTCAAGAATTTCAGTTGATCCTCTATGAAATTGCTATCAAAGGAATGATGTTAAGTAAGTCATTTCAAGTGGCTTCATTAATTGAGAAACTCACCTTCGTGGAATGATTTTAAGAATTATCTTAAGTATAAAAGAAAGGAGATAGCTTGGAGGACCTGGTTGTTTTATTGAGAATTGAAAAAGATAACTAGGGCTTGAAGGAACGGGCTAGAGCTCAAAATATGGAAGCCAAAGCAAATGTTGTAGAACGTGTGAAGAAGACCAACAAAAGGAAATGTTGGCTCGGGTTTTTCCCACAAGAGCAAATGTGCAATTGTCAAGAAATTCATGTGAACTTGCTTTATTTGTAATAAATGAGGGCATCATGCTAAAGATTACCATAATTATCAGAACAAGAAGAAGCAAAGGAAAGCTTAAGCCAACTTATTTGATGATAATGAGATTGAGTTTGTTGCCATGGTGTCAAAAGTAAACTTGGTAGAAAACCCAAAAACTTGGCAGGTTGAGACCAATACTACATGCCATGTATGTTCTGATAATAAGAGTTTCACCGAGTACAAAGAAACAGCTCCATATAAGCAATTATTTCTAGGAATCTCTTTGGTCTGCAAAGTTCTCAGCCATAGGAATGTGGTGGTAAAGATGCCTCCTAAAAAGAACTAACCATGAACAATGTTGTTCATGTTCCTGAAATCTGTAAGAATTTAGTGTCCAACTCACTATTAAGCAAAAATAGATTTAGGTTAGTTTTTGAATATGATAAGTTTGTACTTTTCAAATCTTGAAAGTTTGTAGGATGGGGTTATTTCTGTAATGGGCTTTTTAAGCTCAACATAATGATTATTATATCCCAAAACAAAAAGGGTAATAAAGAAAGTTTTTCTTCTGCATATTTGCTTGAGTTTTCTAATCTATGGCATGGTAGATTAGGTCATATAAACTTTAGGACCTTGCAAAGAATTAGTAACTTAGATTTGCTTTTGAAATTTTAGATTGACAAAATGTACAAGTGCGAGACTTGTGTCGAATCCAAATTTATCAAAAGCTCACTTCTACTCGAAAGAAAGACGGAGCTAACCTTTAGATTTAATTTACGCGGATATCTATGATCTAAATTTGGTGTAAACTAGAGGTGGAAAAAGTATTTTATTATTTTTATCAATGATAGCATGAGATACTATTACGTCTATTTGTTAAGAAGCAAAGAGAGGGCCTTAGAAGCCTTTAAACTTTTTAAAACCAAGGTTGAAAATGGACGAAGCGAGAGGATTAAGTAAATAAGAAGTGATAGAGGTGGTGAATACAATACATTGTTTAATAAGTTCTAAGCAGAACGTGGAATTATACGTCAAACCATTGCTCTGTATTCGGCTCAACAAAATGGTATTACAGAACGCAAGAACTGTAGGTTGACAGACATGATGAATGCTTTGTTGATTAGTTTTGGTTACATCAAAACTTGTAGGGGAGGTTATTTTAACAGCAGATTATATTTTAAATAAAGTATCTTACAAAAAATTAGATAAGACACCGTATGAGCTATGAAAGGGTCGGAAACTTTCCTATAATTACATGAAAATGTAGGGATATCTTGTTAAGTTAACGATTCTTCAGCCTAAAAAGGTCAAGATCGGACCTAAGACTGTAGATTGCATCTTTATTGTATATGCAAATAATAGTGCAGCTTATTGTTTTCTTATGTATAAGTTGGATGACATTCATGTCAATAAGATCATTAAATCGATGAATACTTTATTTTTTGAAAATGTATTTCCATATAAAGAAGCACACAAAAATAAGACTACTGAGAAAACTCATAAGGACTTGAGTAGTGACCCACAAAAAAGTAAGAAGGAAGAAGTTAAACCCCGAAAGAGTAAATAGGCTAAAGCACCGACTACGCACAGTCCAGATTTTTTAACTTATCTGTTAGAAAATGAACCTCATACTTTTAAAGAGGCTATGTCATCTTCGAAGCACCATTTTAGAAAGAGGTTGTTAATAGTGAAATTGAGTCCATGCAAAATCATACATGGAAACTAATGGGTCTTCATTACAGGCACAAGTTTTTGGGATCCAAATGGATATTTAAGAGAAAAATAAAAGCAGATGGATCTATCGATAGGTATAAAGCCTGACTTGTATAAAGGGATACAAACAAAACGAATGACTTGATTAATTTGACACGTAGTCACCAGTTATGAGAATAACATTTATATAAATGTTAATAGATATAACAGCTCTTAACTATCTCGAGATATACTAAATAGATGTTAAGAAGGCTTTCCTAAATAGAGAATTAGATGAAGAAATCTACATGGAATAACTCGAAAGGTTTAAGGTTCCAAGACAGGAAAGAAATGTGTACAAGCTTGTTAAATCATTCTATGGTTTAAAACAAGCACCAAAACAATGGCATTAGAAATTTGACAATATGATGTTTTCAAACGGGTTTCATATTAATAAATGTGATAAATGTGTACACATAAAGAATACACAAGATGGGTATGTCATTGTTTGTCTATATATAGATGACACATTGATCATAGGTAGTAATGATGAGATAACTAGAGCCATCAAAGCATGGTTGACCAGTAAATTTGACATAGAAAATATGTGTTTAGCAGATATGATATTAGGAATTAAAATTTCTAGATTATAAAATGTTTTGGTGTTGACTCAAGATCATTATGTGAATAAAATCCTTGAAAAATTTAATAAAAATAACACCAATATGGCTAAAACATCTGTAAATGTTAATGTACATATAATGAAGAATACTAGTAATGCGATATCTTAGGTAGAATATTCACAAATAATTGGTAGCCTATTGTATCTTATGAACTACACAAGACCAGATATAGCTTACTTAATAAGTAACTGAGTAGATACACAAATAATTTTGGACAGGATCATTGGAAGGCCATTGTAAGGATGTTTAGATATTTGAGATACACCTCAAAATACGGGCAGCACTATATATGATATCCAACTGTACTTAAAGGATACAGTGATGCAAATTGGATATATGATATTAAAGACTCGAAATCCACCAATGGATATGTCTTTACTATCGAAAGAGTTATAGTATGGAAATCTTCTAAGCAAACATGTATAGCTAGATCCATTATGGAATCTGAATTCATAACTTTAGATAAAGCTAGGGAAAAAGCGAAATAGCTTCGAGACTTCTTAGAAGATATTCCAAGGTGGTCGAAACTTATGCCAGTAATACGTATACATTACGATTGCCAATTTAAAATAAGTAGGGCACAAAACAGTTTGTATAATGGTAGTCTCGACATATTTGTCGAAGACATAATACAATAAGGCAGTTACTCTCAAATGAAATTATCACTATTGACTATGTGAAATTAAGGGATAATATCACGAATCTGCCTATAAAAGTCTTAACAAGAGAGCAAGTTTTTAAATCATCGAGGGGAATAGGACATAAGCCTATAAAATAAAAATTACATAATGGATACCCAACCTGGTTGATTGGAGATCTGAAGATCTAGGTTCAAATGACAACTAAATTATGATAACTTAGTGAGAGCACTAAAAGAGTTAAATACTCTTACCCATTCCTATGATGAATCAGTGTTGTTTGCAAAAGGTTAGACTAATCTATGTTTTTAATAATTCTTATAGCTTAACAAGATTAAGTGAGTTATGGTAGGATACCTTAATAAGAAATCACCAATGTGAGTGTGAAACGTGACCATTTTTATGAGAATTGATAAGGCTAAATTCTCTAAAGCATTCTCTAAAACCAGGAAATGTTTGGGGCCAAAATAAACACAGCTGTATGAACCAATGGTGTTTGAAGAGGGATTGTGTGACACCTATTGTCTGGGTTTACATGAAAAGCTGAATAGTTCAAGATATCAAATTCACTAGTTAGCTGAGTAAATCCGATAGTTGTCGTTATAGAAGGTTCAAGGCTGAAAGCTAGCTATCTAAATGTAATAACTTCTCAAAGGTATTCGTTCTCATTCCAAGTCAGTTAATTGTTTTAATCAGACAATTTTCATTAATGTAGGAGATTGTTGGATATTAATGACATTTTAATAATGTATAAATACGAAATATGTATGTGTATACGAAGTTGGTCGTATGATATACGTATCGAGAAATACAGTGTAAGTTTAATTTACATGATTGATATTCGAGGTGAATGAGAAATTGTTCTCAAATTGCTTGCTTGAAGACGAAGAAAATGTTGACTCGTCATATGATAAAATAATTCCGTCACAATTTCGAGCATTAATTTGTCCAAACCGTTTTTTAGGCAATATTTGAAAATTTTCTCAAAGTACTTGGTTTTGAATTGTTTTAATTTTAAAACATTTTTTTCATCCAAAATGGCTCCTTTAATAATTTCTTAACGTTTGTTTTAAGCTTTATATGATGATGAACTTAACGTTTGTTTTTAGGCTTTATATGATGATGAAAATAGTTCCAATCAGAGCGTGAGAAAAAAAACAATCAGCTTTCGTCCACTTCGTGTTCTATTTTTTTTGGGAGAAACTGTATCACCCTTTTGGTTCGTTATGTTATCATTTGAAATTGCTATTAAACAGTAAAGAGATCGAGGAAGCCTGAGAGATGTATTGTAAAATCTATCGAGCACGTTTAGGCAAGCAATAAATGTCTTAAGGTCAGAGGTTGCAAATCTTCATTCAGTTAGATTTCATTTGTCAAATTTTTTTCATAAAATAATATCTCGATTAACCTAGTTTGCAATATTCACTTTAATTCAAAGCAGTGTTAGTTTAACGATCTGTTATTTTGCAATATTTTAGTCTTTTAGATAGGTTAATCTCCGACAGATCCACCATTGGGCCTGAGCCAAATTAAAAAAAGAAATTGCCAATAGGCCAAGTAAAAAGAAGTTCAGTGTCCCTTAAACAAAGCCTTGATTTTGAATATTGTGAATGGAAAAAATCAACTTTGAGACAAACCCAACTCGATTCCAAAATAGTGGGATCCAATGTATCTTTCGGATATCAAACTATCATACAAGAAAAAAAACACTTAAAAAAAAAAAGAGTTGCAATCTCAAATGATACAGTAGAGAGGAAGCAGATGAAGCATACCTAACACTACTCCCTCTTCCTAGTCAGTGCCATATCCAAGTTAATTTGAGAATTATCCATCCTGATGAGATAAATTTCCTTCTGGTTTCATTTATCAGTGAGATAAATTTCCTTCTGGTTTCATTTATCAGTAACTTTATCACCTGAAATAATGGAAACTCAACATGTTGTTTGTACGGAAATGAAAAATAAAAAATAAAAAAGAGCTCTGGGTTAAAGTAATTAAGCAAGCAAAGTTTGTAGAATCCATTCCTTACTCCATCAGATGATTATAAGCTTTCCTTCGTTGTCACCATATAAAGATACCCAGAGGCAGAGACAAAGACTACCGTAAATTCCTTCACCTCAACCTTCCAACTTTGCAACTGTAAGTTTCACCTTTGTTTTATCACAGTAATTTTAAACTTTTAGACCTTAGAAGCAGAAAATTACTCTATACCAGCAAAGTATCATATAAAGGCTGCGGTTATAGCTCTGGTTTCTTGGCAAAAAGACAAAAAGTCTGACCGTCAGTTCAACTTATGTTATTCGGAGTTGAAATAAATGTCAGATATGTGTATTTATTAAATACGAATATATTTAAAATTATTAAAATTCTTTCATATATTTGGAAGAGGGATTATATCTCATAAATAATCAATACATGTCAGATATAAACATTAGGAGTCTGGAGTCTGGATAAGTTTTAGCAGAACAAATCAATATCTACCACCAACCAGGAGTAATTAAAATTGATGTTCGTTTTAGATTTTTCTAAGCCTATTTTTCTCTTGTGCAGAGTCACCATCTCCTTCAAAGTTTCTTCTTAGGCATTTCTTCAGAGTTCATTCAGTGCTAGCGAACTAGGTATCAAATAGTAGGTTGGCCACAACTTTTTTTTGGCTTAAACCTTTGGCACATGTTCAGGCTTTCCAAGTATATACCAATGAAATTAATGGAAGGTTGAAAAAGACTAATAATCTGCTGGATGGAGCTGGAGCGCCAAAGTGCAACAATATAAAAATACAAATCCGTGTAAAACTTTTGAAGGGCTTCACCGGCTCCACCAGTCTATAGTACAAAAGAGACATTCATAAATTTAAGAGAATCTTTGGTCTCTGCAAGAAGGGCAAAGATGGTGGGATTCTCTTTGAAAAGATCCTGAAGCGAAGCTTCGAAGACTTTTACCAGAACACCAAGTGATTTAACCATTGGAACACCTTGGATGCATTTATTTTAGTTCTACATGATGAAAACAACAGTTTTAATTAATACCGTCACCCAGGTGAAAACCCCTTTCACACCCATGGGTTAAATTTGTCACAGGAAAATAAGACAGTACTTGAATTTGAACACAAAGAAACAAGAAACAATTAATGTAAACTGGCATCAAGGAAGCAGCTAGTTAGGAGGGTCAGAACTCGAGTACATGACCTGCAGTATGGGCATTGTGGACCACAATTTTGGCCATTTAAGAACTAAGCTGAGCTACATTGGATTATAGCATAAAAGCATCCATTTCAGTATTCGAGTTACTGAAATACGTGCGCTACGACTTAAAGCCCTTTAACATCACCTGGAATACTTGCAAGGTTTGGTATCAGCAAAAGCGTGCCAGAGTTTCATCAGAATTAATATGGACATTTGCCAAACTAATAATCAACAAGCCAATAGCATTGTTTTCCCAAGCTTGTGGGACGACAAGACATCGTGATTTGTCCTTACTGTCAATAAGGGTTATTTTTGAGCAGCTTTATTTGAGAGCGCAATCAAATATCGACCGCCCAACTTGAACCTGATCTTCCTCTCGAAGCATGACTTGCAGCACAACCCACCGGATTGCATCGACCATAAACTCGCTCTGGGCGTCTGGCCACGTTGGCGTTATGTTCTGCTTAGTTGCATGAAGACCAACGTCCCAAGAGACGTAGTCGGAATAATGCTGCGGTAGACGAACTTTTTTTTAAAAAAAATATTTATAGTTTAAATCTAAGTGTGATACATATTCATATATGAATATTAAATATTATTTTTAAAATATATAAATAATTTTAAAAAATAAATATATATGTATTAAATATTTATATATATCCTATGCTTATCTTGAGTCTAGTAGCATAGTTGTACATCCATTATAAAAATTTTAAATTTTACAAATAAAACTAGAATTTTGCTTTTTAAAAAAATTAATTATGAAAATATGTCAATTAATTTTCAAATGGATATAAGGTAACTATTTAATTGGCAGATTAAATTTTTTAAAAGCAGATGTATACAGAATAATAATAAGTGAAATATACTAATAAATTGAATGTCCACTTTCAAATTATTTTTAAGTCGCACAATACTAATTGTGACCATTTATTATAAATATTTGTGTAATTAATGGAAAGTAAGTTGCGAAAAATCCTAAACCCAAATTTTTCAAAAAATTAAGTGTTTTATTTTAATTTTACAATATATCACAAAAGAAAATTATGATAAAAATAGTTAAGTTTGATTAAAAAAATACAAAGTGGACATTCAGTTCGAAATGAAAAGAATACAAATTTTTTTTAATATATAGAATATTACTAATTACTCTTAAGTTAGATGTCTCATAATAAAAATTTGAGAAGGACAACGGCTGAATTATTTACACTTTCCTAATGCTAAAATAAAACATAAGGAAAGAATAAGAGCATATATTTTAGTACTGGGCAGTATTTAATATATATATATATATATCATGTATATATGATTGGATCAAGGGCTCAACCCAATTCAATTGAGATTCAGAAATTTTATTCCATTTAATATGTATCATAGAACAAAATTTTAATAAATCTATAAAAATTGATTGAATTGGTAAAAAAACAAAAATTAAATCAATAAAAAATTAATTTTATGTTTTATTATTATTATTATTATTTTTAATTTCAATAAATTATAGGTTGTTAAGTGACTTGATTGTCACGTGATATTCACATGATAAATCCCCTGAAATTTTTGTAAAAATTTTTTGAACACTTTTTATTTTAAATAAATATTGAGATGCATATGATATAATTAAAGTAGGTGGTGGTGGAGAAGGTAAGAAAAAATGTCGAATTGGAATGAAAGCT
Organism: Adansonia gregorii; assembly: GCA_038382025.1. NCBI lineage: Eukaryota > Viridiplantae > Streptophyta > Magnoliopsida > Malvales > Malvaceae > Adansonia > Adansonia gregorii. The sequence continues at coordinate 7,321,093 of JBBYHO010000008.1, read as the reverse complement.
GAGGAATGATTAAAATGACATTTATTATTCTGAATACATTATTTGATATCTGATTTAGATCATTCCTACAGTTTTATAGTAAGTTCTTGAGCAGAACTATACGTCCTTGTCCCGCAGATCTTGCTAATAGATTTTGTAAAATAGCGGTTAACTTATAGCTGGACTAATCTCTCAATTTGAAAGTTTGAATGCTAACCAAATTATTATGTATCTTCTCCGTTATAGAGTAATGTACTCATCTACCTTTTGAAATTGGAGGTTTAGAATTTAAATAGTGATTATAATAATTATTTCGTAACTTTGAGTTTGTCTCTTCGAGTTTTAGTAGAAGTGGTATTTGGACAGTTTTGAGTAAGTTCGGTTTAAGTTCATTAGGGTTTGGGTTCATTTGAGTTAGAATTCTTTCGGGTTTGAGTTTATTTAGGTTTAAGTCTTTTTAAATTCGAGTTTTCTTAGATTCATATTTGAATATATTTTACATTATTTTTTTATTTTATGTAATATAATTACTTTTACGTAATTTAATGTTTTAGAAAGAATATTATTAAATTATTATTTTTAAGTAAATTATTATTTTTAAGTTATTTAGCAATATAATTTTTACTGTACAATATACTTTTAATATTAGTTTTGTAATCATAAAGAGTTAATAAAAGTTTCATCTAAAATAATATTTGTTTTGATATTAATTTGAAGGTTTGATTTTTTTGAACATTAGGATGATCTTACAAGCGACAAATAAATTAAATTTTTTATGAATTGATTAAGATTCATAATTTTCTTTAGTCATTTAGTGTTTTTATGTCGTATTTGTTTTCTCTTAACAGTTAAAGTACTATTGAATGTAGTTTTTGAAATGCTTTACGCACTTACTTCAACTTTTTTTTACCCGTGGTTGGGTATTAGACTTGCTCAAAGTTCGGTCTACTTGCCAAGTCTAAAGGCTCACCCGATATTTTGGAGGGTTTGGACAAAAATATAAGACCTGAAAAATGGGCTTGGGCAAAAAAATCAGGCCCGATTTAAGAAATGGATGGGGCCTTGGCTCTAACTTCCAAGGCAAAGCTCAGCCGGATCCATTTTAGTATTACATAATATATATTAATTTTATATTTTATATTTTATATAATTTTTGTCATATAAAAATACATTTATGTAATATTATTATGTAAACCTTAAAGACAATATTAGATTAGTTATATTTTAAAACTTAGTAAAAGAAAAATATTAAATTAATAAAGATTAAATTAAAAAAAATTATAAAAAATATAATATGAGCTGGCTTAAACGGACTTGGATTATCCATTTACAAAAATGTATAGACTTAGACAAAATTAGAGGCCCATATTGGCCGGACTTGAACAAGTATATTTGATGTTAATATCATGTTTAGGCTTGACTCAAACCTAACCTAGCTCAAACCATAAGCACCTCTAGGTATAGATTCTGCTTGATAATATATGCTAATTTTTAAGGTTTTTTGTTTTTATTATGTTATCCATATTCTCTTCTACTATGTTGCTAGTTTAAGTCTAATATATGAGTTTTTTTTTCATTTTTGATATGATATTATCTATTATGACTTTTATATTTTTTTGATTTACCTAATAACTTTATTATACTATTTATTATACTATTATCATACTCTAATTATCATTACTTGAAATAACAATAATACAATAAGAATAATATTCAAAGAAGTACTTAAAGTTTTACTAGTAAAATATATGAACTTTTAATATTCAATGAGTTTAACTAATTAAATTAAAAAAATATGATAAATGAATGATATATCCTATTGATAATATTTTCAAAGCTCATAATATTATTTA
>JBBYHO010000008.1:7277088-7289315 GCA_038382025.1 Adansonia gregorii | reverse complement strand
TAATGCAAATATTTTATTTTTTAATGTAATTATAAAAAATTAAAAAAAGAGCAAGATGGAAAAATATAAATTTGTTTAAAAAAATTCAAATAAGTGAAATATTTTATCAAGATGTGACTAATACAAAAATCGAAATGGCATAATACTAATATTATTTCAATTTATCTTAGAAGTAATAGATATATAGTATGAACTATATTGGTTTAAATGCCAAACTTAAAGCAATTAACTAAAGTGTTTTCTTTTCTTTTTTCTTAAAAAAAATGAGTATTCAACCTTTATCTTTACCAATAAAAATTTAGTAAGTGAAAAAAAAAACTAAAGGGAAATAGAAAAACTCTTAAATTAAAATTGTTGCTTTGTTTTCCCTTTCAAAAGGAAATTTACAATCGATAGTTTGCAAAGATTGGTCCTATTGAATCTAAAGTTTAATTTAATTTATTTATATAATTTTTATTAAAAATAATATTATACAAATTTAATATATTTTCACTAAACTTATATAATTTAGTATTATAATTTGTTTATTATTCAAAAACTATGATTTATTTTATAAAAAATATAGTGGCTTTACTGAAATTTACAATCGATTAAATAGGTTGGATCGATATGGGCTACAACATTGGCAATTAAATGATTAATAATGGGCTTTAAAATTGTCTCATTGTCATCACTTGGGCTTCATACCCACGACCTGAACCAATAACCATTCAGGATTAGCCCAATACCCAACGACTGATAAGAATTTACAGCTCGCCACCATTAATCCTGTCTGAGGCTATGCTTTGCTAACCCTTTGAGCTGAGCATTGTTGGCATATCCACAGTTTGCCATTCCTCAACCTTCCAACAGAGTTCCAATTCTGGAGAAATCGGTACGCTGTCAGTTTATGGAGCGAATGATTTGATTAATGAATATTCTATTCTATTCCTTCTTCAATTTACAACAATTCGTTTTATTTTTCATATAAATTGATTTTGCGTGTAAATAAAAAGATGGGGACACTCAAACAAGTTAGAAAACACCATAAATTTAATAGGTAAGCCAGTTTCTAACTTCATCTGTAACTATACAATGTCTGCAATCGAATGAGCATCATTGATATTTGCAATTCTTCCACTTGATTCCTATTAACTGATCCAACTAAATTTCTCTACTTTCAAGAAGGTCCTTGCCACTTGCAACAAAATAATGGACCCTTATTACCAATTTCTATCCAGCTACAACCTGTTATTTTACTTAAACTTCCAAGACATTCATAGCTGTTCTCACTTTTGCTTACCTCAGACAGCATTCCTGATCCAGTTTACATGTTAGAAACAAGTATATATGAGCCAGCTTCTTCAGGTGATAAGTCTAGCAAAGTTTTTGAAGCTAACAAGCCAAAATCCAAATCCCTATGGAACTTAGAGACGCTGACCAATGTCCTCAATGGTGGAGGCGAATCTGGAAAAAAGGCTGTTGTTAATAAAATCATTGGCTTCTGGCAAACAGCCTGCCCTCCCTAAAAGATCATACTGTCAACCATATAAGAAAAATGCTCAACTACTGGCCTGATCGCATAATTTGATTCCATTTCATTGAATACGCGTAATCCATCTTCCACATAACAACCCAGTGTAACTACAAGATTGAAGGATAGCCAAGATAGTTATCTCATCAGATGCAAAACCTTGCCTTTTCATCTCTTCACTCTTACGCAGAAACCTTGGCATTCCAAGAAACCAAATGAGGTCATTCATACCATTAAATATTTGAGAGGAATCTTCAATACTATCACATTTAGCATACATGGTGATCAAAGCATTACTCACCATTAACCATATTCAAATCCAGCTTTGATAGTGTATGCATGAATACTATTCCCTTAACACGCTTGATTGACTGGCTAACAAACTAAGAAGCCGCGAGACAGACCAAATCTGGCTTCACACCACCTACTCTCAGTTGACGAAAAAAGACCATGGCATCGTCTTCATCATTATCTGTCTTTGTTTCCAGGAATCCAATCAGAATTGCATTAAATAACACAACATTTTTACAAGAGAACCATCAAAAACTATTTTTGCAGACTTTAGGCTATCACATTTGGAGTACATATCTACTAACACAGTAAGAATATTCACATCACATAGATAACCAACCTTGACAACAAATCCATGGAGTTGAACTCCCGAATGCCATCTAGCCCAGTTACCAGACAACTGGATTCACAACAAATTACTCGGTCAAGTAATTCCAAGAACATATCAACAGCCTTTTCACCACAACCGTTTCTTAGATACCCTAATGTAAGTGCAGTCCAAGAAATCAAATCCCTCTCGCTTAACAAATCAAACATTCTCTCCGTCCTCAACCGTTCCAAGTTTCCCATACATAGTAATGACAGCGTTCCCAAGGTGGCATCAACGACCTCATACTTAAACAGCAAGTCCACGTAATTGTTCTCCCTTCCTCCGTATCTAAATTTTCACTATATGACATGCATTATTGTATTAATAAACGTATAACCAGTTGGCTCCAATCCAGAATCCAGAACTTTCAAGTGATTGTGTTTCTAACCGGAATTTCTTTGAACGACTTCCGTGCAGCATCCAATTTATTAAATTTGGCATAGAGATTAAAAAGATCATTTCCTTCAAACGCGACTTTACCAGAGTTAGATTTCAGTAAAAGTGCGTGAATTGCTTGATCCAACAAGAAATTTTCCAGACCCAATTGTGAGTTCGAGAAAATGGGGGCCAATCTTCAGACAGAAGCAGCTCTTTATTAGTTGAAGCGCTCGAAATGGAGTAAGATTGGGCCCTCTTTAAACTTGGGTATTTTGCCTCATCCGATGGCTTACTTTTTGTTAAAGGATTGCGAGGGGATTAAAGGGATGAAGGAGCGCGGTGGCCGTGGTGGCGCCAAAAGCAGCTTCCACAGAGATTTGATTCGAACCAAACAAATTAAAAAAAATTCATCCAAAAAGAAAACAGAGGCCACAGATTTATTCTTGGGGCTGAGGTCAGGTTTGGGCTTAAAATTTGACCCTACAAAATATGGGTCCATAGATGATAACGCGGAGGGAGTCGGGCCTCCCAGTTTTGGCGCAGACAAAAAGCGACTCAAAATAAAGTGTTTCCGTTGGTTTCAATAATAGCCTCATCTGCCAAATCCTCCATTTCTCATCTCTCTTTCCTATTCTTTCCTCTCCTTTCACTCGCTCGCTGAACTGAGAAAGAAAGGGAGGGGAGAAATGGAGATGGCAATTAGCTTCCATAACTCTTACTCAAAAGCTCCTTCCATTAACCGTAATCCTAAATTTCCATTTCCGAAGCAACTTTACGGTCTCAGGTTATCTCCACTTTCCTCCTCCAACTCCAAAACAACATGTCTCAAATTTCGTTCTAGGAATTTGACTAAACCGGTCAAGTGCTCTGTTTCTCGGTCAGCCCAACCTGCAATCGGTATTGTATTCACTTTTCTTTTTAAATTGTTTTTTTCCCCTTAATTCCTTTTTTTCTATTGTAAAAAATTGTGGTTAATCAATAGAGAAGAAGAGTCAGTTAAAGAGGAGAAGCGATATAAGGAACATAGCAATCGTGGCTCATGTTGATCATGGAAAGACTACTTTGGTTGATGCAATGTTGAAACAATCTAAGGTAAGCCAATCTGATTTTATCCTCCTGATTCATTCATAATTGAATTAGTTTCTTTATATTTTTCTGAATTTGGATTGAATTTAAGAGTCTGTTTCCTGCGGTTCAAGCTACAGTAAAGACTTTGAATTTATTTAAAGAATCTAGTATCTCATTCAGAGCTTCAGTTTAATCTCAAAAGGCTCATTCTTGGGCACTCTTTGTAGAATATAAAAGTTGGGAGTTGAACACACTTGTTTGGCCTAGCTTCAGCATACTAGAATAGAGAAACTACTCAAAAACTAGGCCAAACGGATGCTAAGTTGAAATTGATGAGGGAAGGAGGCTTTAGGGATTGGATAGAGGGGGAAAATTTTATCTGATGGTGTGTTACTCAACCCCTTTGACGAATATACTGTTTTATATATTCTACTGATATTCTTTATCTGATAGAGATGGATTCTATATAATCCGAAATTTTCTAGGGACACAAGATGGGGGCTAATCTCCATTAAAATTTTATATTTTGATAGTAATACACTCTGTTAGGATTATGCCACTTTTAACGTTAATTCTTATTACTTATTTTTCTCTTGCAGGTTTTCCGTGATAACCAATTTGTACAAGAGAGGGTAATGGACTCAAATGATCTTGAACGTGAAAGGGGTATTACAATTCTGAGCAAAAACACATCTATCACATATAAGAATACAAAAATTAATATAATAGATACACCTGGACACTCTGACTTTGGAGGCGAAGTTGAACGCATCCTCAATATGGTCGAAGGAGTTCTTCTAGTGGTACTGTTTCACACATTCTCTCGCTTGGAAGTTCATCTTTTCTAGTGTTTCCCCTACATAGATACTTAAAGCTATTTTCTGCTAATGAATAGTAGAAAATATTAAAAATGAAATATAGATTCTTAAAATTGTTGATCTAAAGCCACACAGTTTCTTATCTCCTTATTTGAGATGGGACCCACATGCCAACAGCGCATTCCAAAAGTTTTCACTGGGGACCTTCAGCATGAAAATCCATTTGTTATGAAAAACCTTTTCTGCATGATAGATAAGACATGTTATTATTTTAGAATTAAATTTGCTGTTTTCTTCCTCACTCATTGATTCCTTGGGGAACATTTTGTTAATAACCTCAGATATATATATTTTTTTTGAGAAATTTATTGGGCATGATATCACATTGGTGTTGCCTTTCTCATATACTTAAGTAGGTTGTTACAAGTATTTTCCATTCATGTAGAGCTGCGGAACATTTATTTTTTATTTGAAAGAGTCAATTGTGAGTGGTTCCAATGATGAAAATATGTGTAAGTTCTTCTTTTCCCCCAATTTAAATGTCGAGGTCCTTAGAATTTATAGAAGGCTTGTATGGAGTATATGCTATAGGCGTGCTGGATATTTTAGTTGTTAGGCTTAATATTTGGCTGAGAAACATATTGTTCCTTTAATGCAACTTGTCTACTTTTTCCTTTCCTTTTTTTTTTCCCTTTTTCCCTTCATGAATCCATTTTATTTTCCAATCAGGTAATATTAGGATTACATTCAAATATAATTGTTTGTCAAATAATTTGATAGAGGTTTTTCCACCGCTTCTTATTTCTTTTGGTGGCTTTCTCTCATATGCTATATCCTAGACAGGATTATCTTAATTATGAACTAAAGCAGGTTCTTCTTGCATTTAGGTGGATTCTGTTGAGGGTCCAATGCCACAAACAAGGTTTGTTTTGAAGAAGGCTCTAGAGTTTGGCCTTGCTGTTGTTGTTGTCGTGAATAAGATTGACAGGCCATCCGCTCGTCCAGATTTTGTTATCAATTCCACATTTGAACTGTTTATTGAACTAAATGCTACAGACGAGCAGGTACTGATATTATGTTTTGAAAGGAGTGTCTAGTATGCGGTTCACATGCCATGTTACATCAAGGCAATAGCTCTATCAAATTGACCAGTATTATGGCAACTTTTCCGAACGTGATCCTTTAAATAGTAGGAATTATTGTTCAGTGTTACAAGATGAAATGATATGATTGGAATTTTTTCCTTTCTTTGCCTTTGTATTTTACTCAAAGATAAATTTGAATGCAAGATCTCTGCAAGGAATAGCCTCTCTGTATTTTCTGTTTCGGATCTTTGAATCTTTGCTGATGTCTGAAGGTCTTTAACAAAATTCCTTCTAAACAGAAATCTTGTGCTATATGTTTTCTGTATCCAGTGTGATTTTCAAGCAATATATGCCAGTGGTATAAAAGGAAAGGCAGGGCTATCTCCTGACAATTTGGCAGAAGATCTTGGGCCTCTCTTTGAGTCTATAATCAGATGCATACCTGGTCCACACATCGACAAAGATGGTGCACTACAAATGCTTGTCAGTGGTTGTCTCTTTTATTTCTTTGTTGATCCTAACCTGGCTGTCGTTTATACCTTGTTCTCCTGCTTAATTTTGCTATAGTACCTAAAAATATGCTATAATTACTTGCTTTCACATCAGAGATATGTCTAAAATGTAGCTGTGGGTATATTAAATTGAATTTCATGCTTGGAAGTCATTGATTCTTTATTTTTCCTTCACAAAAACCTTTTTTGGCAAACTAGATTAATCTGTGAAACTTTGACTCGGTAATTACCACTTATCCCTTTGCCTAGAAAAAGGTGACATATGAATGGATATAATGGTAAAATATGAATGGATATAATTAACAGATTATAATGTTTGCTTGTATCAATGTGCTATATTTAATATTTGACATACATCTTTGTGAACTTAACAAATTAGATATATTTCATTTAATTCCAATACTGAAACTTTGTTGGATGACAGCAGAAGCTGTAACTAAAAGGACATCCTTGCAGTTAATTTCAAGAACTTCATTTGTTTAGGAAACTGAGAAAGCCCAAGCTACAGGATTGATGGAAGAAAAACTTATGTTGAAGATTAGAATCCAACTGAATTGTAGGAGAAAACATTTTGGAAGTTTATTCTTGTCTGGGAAAAATAATGAAAATTACTTGCTTTCTCCTTTTTACTATTTTGTGTCTAAGTTTTGTTCCAATTTTCATATTTTCAGTGCAAGTTCATAACCGGAAAATTCTGTGAATGTGTTTTAGGTCACAAATATTGAATATGATGAACATAAAGGACGGATAGCTATTGGTCGCTTGCATGCTGGTGTTCTTCAGAAAGGAATGGAAGTAAGGGTAAGATTGATTCTTTTCCGGAGTCTGGTTTGCACATCTTTCTGCTTAACATGTTTATATCTGGAATTTGAGTATAATTTTGACTATCCAAAAGAAAGAGAGGTAGGATGTTAAGAATATCCACAAAATAGTAAGCCAGTGTTAAGGACAGAATAAATTTTCATTATCCCTAATCACTGCCCATCTATATTGTTAACGTCATCAAAAGTTTATAACAGACAAACCACTTTCAGTTATTGGTAATTAATCGGTATGAAGAAACTAAACCAATTTTTCTCTGCTTAATCGTGTGGCTTGAAAAATTTCAGGTGTGCACCTCAGAGGATTCATGTAGATATGCAAGAATTTCTGAACTTTTTGTCTATGAGAAATTCAGTAGGACCACTGCTGAGACTGTACAAGCTGGTGATATTTGTGCTGTTTGTGGAATTGAAGATATTCAGGCAAGTTCCTATAAGTTTTTTATGGATTAATTGATAAGTTGATGTTACAGTTATTTTTTAACGTATCAATGCTCATTTATTGAAGCCTTTTTCCTAATTTAGTTTCTTTGATCAGATTGGGGAGACTATTGCTGATAAAACATCTGGAAAACCATTACCTGCCATTAAGGTGGAAGAACCAACTGTGAAAATGGCTTTTTCTATTAATACTTCACCATTTGTTGGCCGTGAGGTATGCCAAGTACCAACTAACTGAGAACCTATGAATCTTGGAAGTGTCTTTCTCTATGCGTCTTTCATTCATTAGTCATTTGTCTGAGCATTGCCTCAACTTAAATAAGCTAAGTAAATATCAAATTTTGCCACCTTATATTTGCTCGCATCTTGTGATCAATATCTGAATGATTTGACATGACTATATCCTTCCGGTCATTGGAACTCCAACATGATTTGATCTCCAATTCAGTTAATAGAGAAGTTTATTTTCCTAACATTGATATCCTCATGATTCTCCATTACTTCTTTAGGGAAAGTATGTAACTAGCAGGAACCTACGAGATCGACTCTACCGTGAGCTTGAGCGAAATTTAGCTATGAGAGTTGAAGACGGTGAAACTGCAGATACATTTATTGTTAGTGGCCGTGGAACTTTACATATTACCATACTAATAGAAAACATGTGAGTATAAGCTCTTTTGTTTCTTTTCGATATTCATCATCCATATTATTAAGTCATAATGCTTTTCAGGCGAAGAGAAGGGTATGAATTTATGGTGGGACCTCCCAAAGTTATTAGCAAAAAGGTTGATGACAAGTTGCTTGAACCTTACGAGGTGATTTTTTAATTCTAATTTCCCAAATTGCATTTGCCTTGTTTACAATTAGAGGACCTTATCTGATTTGGATATGGATGTACTTGGGTTGCCTTTAATTGGGGTGGTTTGTTTTTCTTCCTAATGGTCTTATCATATTTATTCTATTAATGGTTAAACCAAGAAATCAGATACCTTACTAATTAACTTAAATATTTAGGTATTTCTTGATTCTGAAATCTCAAAAAAGTGATAATCATGAAAGCATAGATGCTGAAGTGATGTAAAATTCTGCCCTCTCAAAGCTTCATATAGCTTCCATCTCATTTTATTAGCTACAATTGCCTCAGCTTGTTTTTTTTACACGTTAGTAGAATCACAAGTGTGCATAATGGCAAATTTAGGAGGAAACGTTTGTTCACAGATGGGATACTAAAATTCACTTAAGATCATGTTTTGCTGACTCTTATGGATTGTAAAGCCACGATGGGATACTAAAATTTACTTAAGATCATGTTTCGCTGACTCTTATGAATTGTAAAGCTGCGTGCTGATACTAAAATGAGAGGGGTATCATCAAACACGATGGGACAAAACATATATGTTTATATTTGATCATGTTACGCTGTTTTTCTTTTTTAAAATTATAATTAACTCGTTTTTCCGCTGATGTGATTCTTTATAGATTGCCACGGTGGAAGTGCCCGAAGAACACATGGGGCCTGTGGTTGAACTTCTTGGCAGAAGGCGTGGACAGATGATAGATATGCAAGGAGTAGGGTATGTCACTTTTGCTTTTATTTACATTGCCCATTATGTTTCAGTAACTATCCTTAAGTTATGGGATACAACAGCATTTGAATGAAGGAACAAGTGGGTGATATTTATTTGCTGAATCAATTATGTGAATGAACATGTGGTGCATGCATAGTCTGAGGAGCAAACAAAATTTGTAGTCTTGGCAGGTCTTTTCATAATCTGGCAGTCTGGCGCAGATGAAATTTGGAAGGTCTTTGTGCACTTTTTGTTATTAACAAGATGTACTTCTCACTTTAAATCGTGAAATTGATTAAAGTTATTTTCTTACTTATGGCAATGGTTCTTTTCCTTTGCTGCCTATTTCTGCTAATAACTATCTCCCCAAATATGAGTTACAGGAGTTAATTGTTAAATTTTCACTTTATTTGCACTGTCATTCATCTAATGCTACTGATTATTTTTTCTAGGTCTGAAGGTACAACACTTGTGAAATATAAGATCCCAACACGTGGCCTTCTTGGATTGCGGAATGCAATCTTGACAGCTTCTCGGGGAACAGCTATCTTGAACACCATATTTGATAGTTATGGACCTTGGGCTGGTGATATTATTACCCGGGATCAGGGTTCATTGGTAATTATTTTTTGTCAAATCATCTAAAATATTGGAAGGCATGAATGCAAGTCGCCTTTGTTGTTATGTTGTGGTTCCTGGACTAGGTCTGTAGTGGTTATATTGGTCCTATTGTGTTGTTCATTACCTTTAAGCAGTTACATAGGTGCTAAGAACACTTATATTTTTTGCCCTTCATTGATGAGATACAATTTAAGTTTCCATCTAGATTAAGAGCAGCTTTATTTACCTAGATAAAGTAGCAGCTATGAACATGCATATTTCAAACAATTCCTGGTTTATATTTTTCTGTTACTTTGTGGAAGTTTGAATTTTCTTCGTTCAACAGGTATTCTTTGAATGATTGGTTCACATGAGATTGGTTTTCAGGTTGCCTTTGAGGACGGAAGCAGTACTTCTTATGCACTTGCAAGTTCACAGGAAAGGGGACAGATGTTTATTGGTCCCGGGGTGGAAGTTTATAAAGGTCAAATAGTTGGCATCCATCAGCGGCCCGGGGACTTATCCCTTAATGTTTGTAAGAAAAAGGCGGCAACAAATGTACGCTCCAACAAGGAACAAACAGGTTAGAAGCAGTTCCAGTGCTTTGAATAGTCTGACTAATTTCTTATCTGCTCTATTTCTTCTTTATATTGTCTGCTCAATTTTCTGGCAACTTTAACTGAATGGCACTTTGTTAAACCTCAAATGTGACACGGAGTTAGTTTTTACGCTATTTTCAGTTGGCATAACAATGGCAGAGCTGGGTATTTACTTTAAAGGAGGGAGAAAGAGAAGAATGAATCACTCTATTTTTTAGCAAAAATGGAGAATCAATACTCAATTTAATGTTAAATCTTTTACCTCATAAACCTTTGTTCTTTGAAATGATATATATTGCGCATGATAACATACTTTGATGAATAGGTAATTGCTTGAGTTAAAAATAATAATGGACGCTGTAAAATTAAAAAAAAAAAATTCACTAAAACCTTGCATATCCTCTAACAAGAGTATCGTCCTTAAACAAAGTTTACTTTTTCCACTTTCCTGCACTTACAAAACAATGAAGGAGGAATGGTTTCAATAGGTGATCAACTTCAGGATTCTCGGAGAGCTCAATGGGGTTTCCTTGCCCCAGACTTGGCCCTTGCATATGGATCACTTGTTAATTGTGCCAATAACATTGATATTCACTCCATGTTATGATTAACTCTAATACATAATAAGCTTAAGTTTCGTGCTCATAAGATTTCTGGTGCCGTTGCGGTTTCTGTAAATGGCTACTATAACAGTGAGCCATATATGCTGTGTTTCTGTTTGTCATATTTTTCAAATGTGTCTCGACTCACAAAGATTAGTGACATAAGGCTATGAGTATCAAACTAAATAAATAAGATGCTGGTTTCTCATTTTTTTTTCCCTCTATTCTTTTTCCCTTCCTATATGCATCTAGATAACCATCCCTTAATCTGTTGATTTTATAACTCACTTTTTCCTCATTATGCAGTGGTTCTTGATACCCCATTGGACTATAGTCTGGATGATTGCATTGAGTACATACAAGAAGATGAACTGGTGGAGGTTACTCCCTCGAGTATCAGAATGTGCAAAAATCCAAAATTTGCAGCTGCAAAGAAAAGTCGGTAAATCCAGCCTTTTCTTACATTGTTGGTCCATGAGCAAAGCTTCCCTCCTTGTGAATCTATACCATCAAACTGCACATTTTTGCAGTTTAATTCACCTTATTGCCAAATTTTATGCCATGTGAATCTCTTGAGCATGGGCAGCCCCCTTCTTCATGCAATTCTAGTCAGGGAAGCTATTTCAAATTTTTTTGCATCCAGGTATAACAGTTGTATATAATGATTATATGGGATGAAGTTTCAAGTATATTATAGTCGATTTTACCGCTACGAATGGACCTGGGAAACTTTTCGGTCCAAGAGGAAGACAAAACAAAAGAACCACCTTTTAGGTGGCCCGAGGTAAGTACAATGTGTTATGTATCTGATTAAAAATTTTATCCGATGTTTGACGCTTTGAAACTAGATTAATTGATTAACTTCTTGCACATTGTTTTGTGATTTGTCAATTGTGACGGTGTTTTGGCATATCTTTCTGGAATACCGCCTCATTTTCTGGTTTTCTCAATGTTCCTTTATGCAATATACTTCGTCAGTAATTTTGCTACTTTCCTATTGCTCTTTGTTTCTGTTGAACAGAGACACGAGACATTGAGTTTTTTGTGTCTGAATTTGGCCAGGTCTTTGACATGGTGACACACTGAAAACTTATTTTCAGGATATTATAGATTATGCAATCCGGATTCATCATTTTCTTTAAAATATTTGTTTGTATATATATTTGGTCATAGGTATAGGGGGTATATTTATCAAAATATATATATGAAAGAAAACTTAGAACAAATTAAGCATATTAATTAGACAAGTTCTCACTTTTGACAAACATTCCGAGCCCGGATAATATAGAATATAGTTGGTCATGTAATTTGCAAAACTAATTCCGATTTTGTTTTGGTACAATTTTTAGTATTTGCATCTTCTGACAGGTAGAAGTATAATGTATCTAGGTATGTTCTTCAAGTTTTCTCCCCCTTTCATCCGTATTAAGCTGATTATGAATGCTGTTGGGTTTCTTGGTCAAAAGGATCTCAATTGATGAAATACAATTCATCCTAAAGAATTTTTTTAACCCAAAGACCTATCTAATGAGCAGGATAGATATATATATATATATATATA
>JBBYHO010000008.1:7244107-7265031 GCA_038382025.1 Adansonia gregorii | reverse complement strand
TTCTTTTAGAAAATCTTTTGTGTTTTAGCATTAAATTTTGTCTAGAAAAAGCCATAAGGAAAAATAATTTGCCAAGGACTGGGGGGTATTTTGGGAAAAACAACAAACGAGCACTCCAGGAGGGAACTCCCTCGGAAGCAGACCACAGCTTTGACCTTCTCTTTCTCTTGCAGAATTCAATTGCAATGGCAATTCTCATGGCAACTGCCTCTTTCATTTTCCTTTAATTTTCTTCTCAATTTTCGCAGATTTTAATAAAGAAAAGAAAAAAGGGAAAGAAAAACCCTTCTTCACTTTCCCTACCCTTGTATGTAATTCACTCTTCAAATTCTCCTTTATTTTGCCTAATTTTTTTTCATAAAAGAAAATCCCATCCTTTGCCATTTTGTTTTAGCCTCTCAGTTTGATTTTCTAAATTAAAGTTTTCCCAGGAATTTTTTTTTCTGGGAGGATTTGTTCATTTGTATATTTGAAAAAGAAGTCCTGAGATTTCAAAGCCTGGATCTTTAAAAGAAAGTTTTTTTTTTTCCCAGAAAGATCAGATTTTGATCAGTTTTGGTGCAAATTCAAATACCCATTTTACCCAAAAAAAATAAGATAAAGTTTTGGTTTTGATTTCATGGGAAATTGTTGTGTGACTCCATCAACAAGTTCTAATGAGACGAAGAAGAAGGAGAAAGGAAAAAATAAGCAAAACCCATTTTCCATTGATTATGTTCATTATCACCAAACCAACGGAGGCCATAAACTCAGCGTTTTAAAGGAGCCAACAGGGAGAGAAATCGAGCAAAGATATGAACTTGGGCATGAGCTTGGGCGTGGTGAATTTGGTGTCACATATCTTTGTACAAGCAAAGTAACAGGCGACACTTTTGCATGCAAATCCATATCAAAGAAGAAGCTGAAGACAGATGTGGACATTGAAGATGTGAGGAGGGAAGTTGAGATCATGAAGCATTTGCCACCGCATCCGAATGTCATTAGCTTGAAAGATACTTACGAGGATGACAATGCGGTGCATTTGGTTATGGAGTTGTGTGAAGGTGGTGAGTTGTTTGATAGGATTGTTGCAAGGGGTCATTACACTGAGAGAGCTGCTGCTGCCGTCACCAAGACCATTGTTGAAGTTGTTCAGGTAAATTTTTGCTGAATTTTCATGGGGGCATAATGATTGAGTTCTGTCTAGTGGCCTATTAGTGGAATTTGATTAACTGGAGTTCTGATTTATGATGAGATCTGGACATTGAATGTTTAATTTTGTAGCTTTGGTTGATCTTGAATTTTTTTTTTTCTTACGTATCTACAAGTTGGTTCAGATATAATATGAACTGTTTAATGTGTTTATATGTTAATGGCTTTGTAATTGGATCTGATGGCACATGTGCTGCTAAACTAGTTGCTTTGTAGTACCTCTGTTCGATACTCTTGTCAGGTGTATATTTGGATGTGGATACATGGATATGATCTTTCAAATACATAGAAATCTTGAAAAAAGTTGAATATTCTTGTTTCCAACACTCATACCCTAGTCCAAGTAGCATAGCTTTTAAATGTTTGCTTGGAGATGGTGAATCTTCTGATGAGGATGTAAACAATTTTTATTTTGAAATAAACGGTTTAAACTTTTGGGTGTTCAGTTCTGATTAGATTTTCCATATTCTCCTAATATGTGTGCTTTAATTCCCTGTACCTAGCTTTTTCCACTAATTTGAGTAGCTTTCCGAAAGACCGGGCGCTGTGCATGAACACTTCAGTCAGGGGGAGGGTCCAAGTGTCATACACTTGTCTATGTCGTGTCGTACCTGTGTTACATGCTTGTGTCCATATATCGGTCTTTTTTACTAGTTTCCACATGAAACTTAAAGCTGTCTGTTACTTCAGACATTGGTAGGTCTACCATTATTCAATTATTATTAGAATTAGAATCAGGATAGAATGCATTACTTTCTTTCTTTGCATAAATGGGATTAAGCAAAACCTGTTTCAATAGGCTTTTAGTTATGAGCTTAGACTATTAATGTCTTTTTGTTGTTGCAGATGTGCCACAAGCATGGGGTGATGCATAGGGATCTCAAACCCGAGAACTTTCTTTTTGCAAGTAAGAAGGAGACAGCAGCGTTGAAGGCAATTGATTTTGGTTTGTCGGTGTTCTTTAAACCAGGTAATACCATTTTACCATCATGATATCTATAATTTTTTTTTTTCACGAGTTTCAAGTTTTCGACTATTTGTTACATTGTTCCATATTTATCTATTGAAGTCTGAATGTTTCATCTTGCAGGTGAAAGATTTACTGAGATAGTTGGAAGTCCTTACTACATGGCTCCTGAGGTGCTGAAAAGGGATTACGGCCCTGAAGTAGATGTTTGGAGTGCTGGTGTTATCCTTTACATCTTACTTTGTGGTGTCCCTCCTTTCTGGGCAGGTTAGTCTGGATTTATAGTTAAAGGCTAAGCTACTTGGACTCAGGTCTGAATATTGGGTATGAGTATGTTTAATTTTTTAAAACGTTTTCCCATGTATTTGGATGGTCTTAGGAGGGTCATATGCTCGTACCTATGTCCGGATATGCATCGGACACGGGAACTTTAAGAAAAATGAAGAGTACGAGAGAAAATGGCTGATCTTGTAAAGAGAGTTGTAACTTCCGCGCATTCATGTTGCGGAACTGTGAATAAATAAAAGATGAATTTACAATTATCCTTCACCTCTTTGTAACTGAAAAAAAAAAAAATAAAGAATTATTCAACCACACTAGGGCAATATTATTTATGAAAAAAGTAATATGTTATCATTCTAGTTGATTACTACTTCAATCCTCGGATTTTGTGTCTCATCTTATTAAGCCATTTAACGCATTATTCCCTTGACTTTGTCTCTCCTGATTTCCACCTTCTTCTGTGGGTCGATACCATTGGAACTTGATCCACCTTTCCCATTTGTAATTATTCGCTTCCATTTTTCATTTTATTCTTTCTCCTGACTTTCCTTCTTTCTATGCAGAAACCGAACAAGGAGTTGCGCGAGCAATTATTCGCTCTGTTGTAGATTTTAGGAGGGATCCTTGGCCTAAAGTTTCTGATAATGCAAAAGACCTCGTGAGGAAGATGCTCAATGCTGATCCCAAACGGCGACTTACAGCTCAGGAAGTACTAGGTAAAATTTTAGTATTATTATGAAGGTTTATGTGTCGATCAAAATTCTTCGTTGCCTCTGCCAAAAAAAAAAAAAGAAAAGAAAAATTGCATTACTATACATGGAAATTCCTGAAACTGAATTGTTTCTTGCTTATAAAATTCAGATCATCCTTGGTTGCTAAATGTAAAGAAGGCTCCGAATGTTTCTTTGGGTGAAACCGTGAAGGCAAGGCTCAAGCAGTTCTCTGTAATGAACAAGCTCAAGAAGAGAGCTCTCAGGGTAATGCTTCTAGTTTTCATTGGGGGGCAAATAGAACCTAAATAAAGCTGCCAGTCATTAGCTTATTAACCTTCTCTTCCCCATCTTTCTTTTTGGGAAATCTTATTCTAGCAGGTAATAGCTGAGCATCTCTCGGTGGAGGAAGTTGCTGGCATAAAAGAGGGATTCCAATTGATGGATACCGGCAATAGAGGCAAGATTAACATTGATGAACTAAGGGTGGGATTGCATAAACATGGTCATAACATCCCTGATGCGGATCTCCAAATACTAATGGAAGCTGTAAGTTCTAGCCTAAGTTTGCAATATGTTTTATCTTTGATTTTGACTTCGAAGGCTTGAAAAACATGTTGCCATGAGCTTATTGATGTTAGCAGTTTCTTAGCGTCCGTTTAATTAGATGTCACCATGGTACAATAATGCTGTTCCACTCTTTTACCGAGCGAGTATTCTACCAGAATCTAGTTTTACAAAAAATTGGTGGGTCAACATGATTTCTTGTATGTTCGAAATCCAAGAGTCTTAACATACTGAGCTTTCATAACCTATGTTGCTCTCTGACTCTTTATTTTTCTTGAATTATCCTTGCCCGAGGGATGTCTGGCCATGGGTATAGCGATATGATTCTTCAAGGTACCTCCAAATGCATGAAAGTCTTGGAAAAATTTGAACATGTATATGCAGGACACATACCTGTACTCGACACACCCGAGTTTGAGTACCATTGTTCACAACATTTACCAGCTGTAATTTGTGCATTGTGAAGATAACCAAAACTGTTTGCAACTTGTGTAAGATGAAGTAACTAAAGACTTTATTGTTTTTTTTTTCCTCTCACAGGGTGATGTAGATAAAGATGGATATCTGGACTATGGGGAATTTGTCGCCATTTCAGTTCACCTACGAAAGATGGGCAATGATGAGCACCTTAAAAAGGCCTTTGAGTTTTTTGATCGAAACCAAAGTGGTTATATTGAGATTGAAGAACTAAGAGATGCCTTGGCTGATGAAGTTGAAACAAACAGTGAAGAAGTCATTAGTGCCATTATGCATGATGTGGATACAGACAAGGTTAGACCGATTTTCCTTGTTAATGCTCTCTTTCTTTCTTTCTTTAGAATCTTTGTTCCCTGATGTTTGTTTTCATTAAAAATTTCGAAGCAGCACATAATCTGGTCATAAATCAATTTAAGCTTGTAGATTCTTTAACGGAAACGAAAATCAATGAGAAAAGCCTGTAATTTCTTATCAAAATGCAGCACTTGGGTTAGATTATATCTCTGCTGTAAATCTTAACTGGAAGAAGTGGAAAATGAATCATTGTGACTTTTACGTTCGTTATTTTCCCAAAACCCTAGAGCTTCGCTGAGTTCAACCTGAATTATTAGTCTTTGATGAAAACCTGCAGGATGGGAGAATAAGTTATGATGAGTTTGCTGCAATGATGAAGGCTGGTACAGATTGGAGGAAAGCATCAAGGCAATATTCAAGAGAGAGGTTCAACAATCTCAGCCTTAAATTAATGAAGGATGGATCATTGCAGTTGAACAATGAGCCTAGGTGACCCCACAACAAGATTAACTTTCATTGTTGAAGAAAAATGAAAAAAAAAAAAAAGCCAAAAGTAGGTGTTCATTTCTGTATGAATTTTCTGTTAAATCTTTTTTGGGTGCCCTGGATTAGGGGGTTACTGGGATTTGTTTTGTTTTGTTTTGTTTGATAGAAAATGAGTGGATTAAGGGTTGGGGAGGGTTGTATTTGTATTGTAAATATGTTGTTGAATTCCATACTTAAAATTGAAGTCATTATCTCGTCTTTGTTAGGTGATGCGTTTCGTCATCCTTGTGGGTATATCTCAGCTTGACATAATTAAAAATTTGGATAATTATCTTATAAACTCTAAAAGTGGGCTCGTAAGATGTTACGTATTTTATTTATTTAAATCTATTTTACTAGGACGTTTTATTTCAATCTAAACTCGTTTGTGAAGGTTTTTTTTTTAACTGTCAGTATGTAGAATAATTATCTTTATAATTTTAGTTTTAAAAAATATGCTTTTTTTTTTCATGTTAGTCTTAGAATTTTTTAATGTTAAAATTCAATATTAAAATTGTTAAAAAAAATTAGGGTTTCAGTTATTTCTTAAACAAAAATACTAACATAAAATATTAGGTAATGTCATTTCATTAATATATAAAATATTAAAAAATATTTAAAAAAAAATCCTCTTTATAAAAATTTAAAAGTCCTTCAATTTTTTTACTCTTATTTTTTCGCACTAAAACCGTCTGTATTTCCTTTTCTAATAAATTATTTCTTGTTAATTTTATAAAGCTCAAATTGCTAGTAATAGCCCGCAAGATGAAAGAAAAATCAACTTTAACATCATTGAAATCAAAGATACAAACAAGTATTCAGCTATATAAATACATTTATTGACCTGAAATTTTTTCAAAAAGAATATAATTAAAAATGTTTTCTAGGAGAGATAAGTTACGATATAGTGGTGAAGGCAGGTGATGAACAACGATGAGTTGCTTTGAGATTTTTCTTTTTCTTTTTTTAAGTAAAGAAGACTTATGTAGACAAGAAAAAGAACACAAATAGGTGATGATGGTGCGCAATGAACTATGATATATGTAAGATTATTTTGAGTTTTAAGAGTTTTGTGAATTTTTTTGTGGAGAATGAAAGTTTTTTTTTTTTAAAAGAAAAACTAATATGAAAAAAAAGTGAAAGGTGTTTGTTTGAAGTAGACTTGTGCATGGGTTAGGACGGGTTCAGTATTAGCACATTATATATTTATTTAGGTAAGGTCCGATTATTTGTTTAGGTCAAGCCTGACTTGAAATATATGTAGCTTTTTTTGTTTAAGTTCACTTATATTAAAAAATAAGTAGTTCAAGTCCATTTAATTTGCTTATATAATGTTTACATTTTTAATACGTGTTAATTTAATTTTTACTAATTAAATATATTTTTTGTTAACATTATTTTAAAACTGTATGATATAACTTTCGTTATAAAATTATTTTAATAAGTTAATGACTAATAAACAAAATTATAACTACTCTTATGAAATATAAATTTTATAAATAAAAAAAGCCTTATTGGGATTGAGCTTGGGTTTAAAATTTGCTATCCAAGGGTCAACCCTTTTTTTTAAATAGATTTAATTTTTTTTGTCTAAGCCCATTTTTTGTTTAAACCTTTTCAAATATTAAAGCCTTAGAATTTGGATGGATAGCCCGACACTTGAACAAATTTAGTTTAAAGTTAAATTTTTTGAAGAAAATGCTGGCAAGGTTTTTGGCTCTAGAGAAAGAAGGTATGGATTGTGAGCTCAGTAAGATAAAAAGATAAGTAAAAACATGAAGTAGATTTTTTTAATCTTTTATTTAGAATTATTTTTTTAATAATTTTTCTAATATTTTACAAATAAATGAAATTCTAAGTAAATTTGTCATATAAATTTTTAGTTAGTGTAACGACCAAAAGACTAGTTTTCTAAATATTAATAGCTTTTAAAAATTGAATATTTACAAGTAAAATTTTGAGGACCAATATAAAAAAAATATTTACGCTTTAGGACTAAAATTATAATTACCTTTATCAACATACATTTTTAAGTGTTTAAATAGCCAAAGCCTAAAGTTCCTATTGGTTATTCTCTAATACTATGATATTGATAACTGTCGTGATGTTCCCCCCTCGAATCGCTTGAATAATGTGTTTATGACTTAAAAGTGTGCCTCTAAGATATCTCTTGATTGAGATTTGGATTAGGCATGATGAAATGAAAGTAAGAGAAGATCGTCAGATGGATCACTTATCCAACTGGCTTTGGATAGCCACCATAAAGTGGCTGAAGACTTGGAGTCGCTATCAATCATTTGGGCTAGGCGTGATCAAATGCCTATTGAAATCAATATTTCAAGTTATGAAACTTGAAACATCGATTTCATGGTCTACATGGTCAAAAGATTTGTTAGTTGGGTTCGGTAGTTGGTTACACATGAGAAAGTATTAACATTCCTACGATGCCCAAAATTAACCTTCTAGCTATGTCTTAACTCGGTTTTAGTCTTTATGGTTTTGATTCATCATTATTTCAATGTAATCCCTTTTAAATGCATGAATTTTGTATAAATGAGTAAATCCAGGTCTTAAAGAAAATTTGAATCTTATATGTGCTTTGGAAATGTGGGGAGCATAGAGATTTTTTACTAAAAGGTCTTCGAATTTAATTTTAAAAATCAAATATTTCGCG
Organism: Adansonia gregorii; assembly: GCA_038382025.1. Classification (NCBI taxonomy): domain Eukaryota; kingdom Viridiplantae; phylum Streptophyta; class Magnoliopsida; order Malvales; family Malvaceae; genus Adansonia; species Adansonia gregorii. The sequence goes on along the minus strand of JBBYHO010000008.1, from coordinate 7,257,344 downwards.
TCAAGTATTGGAGAGGTACCAACATGGAATATTACCTTGTAATTTTTGAAAACAATTTGGAAATGTGAATGTGAAATACAAAGAGAAATGTGTTAGTAAGATAAACAAAGATAATAGTAAATATTGCATTAAAAGAACACAGAAAAAGCATAAAAAAGGAAGGACGGTCGGAACATATCTTATAATTGTTTTTGCTTGTTAAGGAATAATTGGAATGACAATTCTGATATGCATTTCGACTCGGTAATCGTTTGAGGTGTGAAAAAAGAGATTTTGAATAAAAGGCCTAAGGATGCTTAGGAAAGAGAAAATTTAGATTTTAAGTGAAGTTTAAAAAGTTAGGTTGAAATACCCCTTCAGAAAAATAGGGTTTGAGTATCCTTTTGGAAAGTAATTGTTGGAAATCGAAAGGTTTTTGGATATTTTTGATTAAAATATAGGATTTAAATTAAAACTTGATAATTTAAACATAAAATAAAAATTAATTTTGGAAAATGTTTGAGCCTTGATTCGACCTAGTGGGACCTATGTTCTGATTCATGATTGTATAGGGAATTAATCAGATGCATTTCGAGGCAATCGAATGAATAGAAGAACAATTTGAAAGGATCCAATTAAATTTCCTAAAGTCTAAAATAGGGGACAACATCGCATTGTTCACTTTTTTAAATTTATTTCAAGTTCATCTGAAGGCGTCGAAGAGCAAAAAGGTGTCATTGGAAAGGTAACTCAATAAGGATTAATCTAAAAAATTCTAAAAATCCTAGAAAATCACTTTGTAGGTGGATATAAGTTTTAAAGTCGAGTATAATTCAGCATTGGCAGCATGTGTAGGGGAAAGGGTATAACGAATTTTGAAAAATTATTCTTGACTCGTTTGGGATTGTTAAATCGCAAATGATACCTTTTCACAAAAGAAATTTCACGTAGGTTTTTTTTTCAAAAAAATTTTAAAAATCCAAAAAAATATTTCGGTAAGCTAAAATGCCTAAACAAAATGCAAATTGCTGATTCTAGGGTTTCAGTAGCAAAGATTTAAAAATTGTAATTCTCTCATTTAGAATGATCTGAGCGCTCACCAGATACCATTGGACAGGTAATTCGATGCCCTTTAAGATAAAAATATTATAAAATTCCAAAAAATCATTTAAGGTTTAAAATTGATATCTCAAGTTGGAGGCATAGTGTTAACAGGGCAAAAGAAGGGAGTTTTTTGTTTTTTTGAGTTCCTTAGGACTAGGCTCAGGTTATGGATATCCGAATGTCCTTAAAAGAGGGGTCAGTGATAGTTGCTTCTCAAGCTCATTTGCACAATCATGAAGTAGCTTGGGACAATGAAGTAGCCCTTCAACCAAGTCACATGCAACGGGTATTAGACCTTAACATTTAAGGCACAAACATTTAGGGACATGTAAAAAGGATGTTTTATTTTGGAAATTAGAATATTTAACCTCATTTCACCATGAATCTAGACATAAAAGCTTGATTTTTCCCCAAGATTGGAAGAACGATAGTGAAAACATTACATCTATATTAATCTCCATTTATTAAAGGTAACATGGACTTAATTTAAGAGATTTTCCTAAAACAGATTTTCCAAGACAAATAGAAAAGAAAGGCATCAAGAAAGCATCTTTAATCGCATAAAGCATGTAAACAATGACATCCACAGTAAACATACATTAGAGTATCAAGAAGATAACATTTTTTCACACAAAACATGCTAAAAATGCAAGAAACGCATGAAAATGCATGAACAGGTAAGAGGATGTTTATGACAACATAAAAGATGGTATGTATATGTGAGAAAATGTTTCTATTGCATGAAACAAATGGTGGTAAATTTTTTACAGCATTACAAACATGATTTTTACGCCATCAAGCCAACACAAAATACCATCAAGCTTAATAGAACATCAAAGCATCTTGAAATCATAATGCTTCATCAAGTATTATGCATGAATGATGGTGGAAAATGCTAAGAATCAATGAAACAGTGGTTGTTCTAAGATAAGCTAAGAAAAATATCATTTTTAAGCATTCAAGCAACATCAAGGCATCATAAACTAAAACTATCATCAAAACAAACTCAAAGATGAATGCATTCCAATGAAGGTCATGGTTTCATGAAGATTGGTTAGCTGTGACGGCATGAGATGTGTGTATACGCCAAAAAAAAAACAAAAATGTGTAGAAAATATACCAACAAAGCTTGCACGACTCTTTTTTGCTTATTCATTCAAAGCTATAATTTTTTTTATGTTTTATTGTTTTTTGGTGTTTTTAGTTTTTGGCTCACTTTTTATTCTTTTACTTGTTATAGATGAGTAAGAAAGAGTGGCAAAAATGAGCTTTAGGTGATACTATGAATGAAAAGGAGTTTGGTGATGAAAAAAAGTAGGACATGAAAGGTTTGGAAGGGTGTCTGGAGGGATGCTAGAAAAGCTATAAAAATAGAGAGTTGCTTTTGAAAAAAGTGGTCTGTAAGTGTGAAGGTTTACAATTAAATGTTCAGCCAAAGCTTAGGAGCCAAAAAAGAGGCCATTGTGTGGTTTTTCTCATGTACCATGCAACAACTTTGGGTACTATGCTCAGCTATCTTGATTTTCATTATCTTTGGTAACCAAGGTAAAGAGGTTGAAATAGTCTACAAATGGATAAAGGCCAAGTATGCCCCTAAACAAACCATGTTTTCATCAAAATTTCCCATGTTCTAGCATTTTGGGCCTAAAAAATTTACTTGATCCAATCATAAGTACAATGCAAAGGCTTGGTATGCATTTCAATATTTTTGGTGCCAAAAGCATGGCCAAATTGGATTTTTATATCAATGGTGCAAGGGCTTAAAAATGGCACGACTAGACGAAGATGCCTGCTTGTATCGATACAAAGTTCTTTGTTTTGATACATAAAGGAAATTTTATCTTCTTGTATCGATATAAAAAACTCTGCATTGATACGAAAAGCAAATTTTTTGCCCAGTTGTACCTATAGCACATGGCCTATATCAATACAGCTTAGGCTATACTGATACTTTGACCGATGTATTGATACATTTTGGCCAAAAATCACGATTTTAGTTATGACATAAACATATATCAATACAAATGCTAATGTATTAATACACTGAGCATCTATATCGATACATGGCCCCTTGTATTGATACAAATGTGTGTTTTTTGAATTTTGATGATGCAGAAGCCCTGTATCGATACACAAACACCTTGAATCGATACATTCTTCTAAAATTATAAATTTTTCATACTTTGGCTCTTCAAACACCTTAGCTTAGCTAGGAACGATAGTATACGGATCTGTGTGTGCTTGTTCAAGTTTGTTGATCCCTTGAGATGCTTGAATGAAAGCCTGAACAAAATTAGGTCTCTATAATAACTAGCTAATAAAAATAACTATTAAAATTAGTTAGACAATTGTTGTTTAAGTTTGTCTTTAATAAAAAAATGGCTATATAAATTTCTTACAACTGAACATTAATAATTACTTGAATCTAAATCACACTAATAGGATCCAACTTCTTTGGACTTAGAGGCTTCTCAACTAAGTCACCTAGACATAGCCAAGGCTTATGACTCGACTCTCTAAAGCCAGCAAGCTAGGTAAATTTTAAAAGGATATGTAGTCGCTTCCCAAGTCCCCAGAGGTCACGTGACATTTCAACCATTAGGTCAAGGTCACCTATACCTTTGAAGCTCTGACCACTAACTCCAATAAGAGGGTGATACGTGGCACTTCATAAGCCACCAAAAAAATATACAAGTAGCCTTTTATGAGGCTAACCAATGGTACCTTTCTTTTTATCCTAACTTCTTTTGCCTTTCTCTTTTGGCTGACACTTATTGAATTAAGCACCAAAGTGGGCCTTGGAGTTCTATTTTCATTACATTTTAACTTCGTTTGTTCTTCTAAAGGAACTCAAACCATCGAGACCTCAACCTCAACACCATAAACCCTCAACGATTTGGTGTCGATTATGAGAACTGATAGCCATCTCTCTATAAAAATACAACCACCCTTGCTCCTAACTGCCTTTGGAACATCTAGCCACTAGCAGAAAACCTAATGAACAACACTTTTACCATGGTTTTCCTTATACACTTAGCAATCAACAACTATAAACCCCCACCTTAATTACTACCTCTAATTGGGTAAGATTGAGTTTTAGCTACCACCCACTACTATCACCACTAACATTGAGCTAATGGCTCTTAGTCTAGCCACATTTATACCATAATTGCTACAAAAACCTCTTTGGCATCTTTGATCTAATATACTTTAGGCCACTAAAACTCATACAAAACATGCATTTTTCACCCAGCAAAGCCCTTACCTTGGTTGGGATAATGCAGTCTCCACAAAACATCTAGTTGACACCCATTCTATTGCCATAAGGCACACTAATATCACTTTGACCCCTGTCATTGCTTTGCCATAATCCAACTAAAAGTTGGCAAACACATTACCATCATTCTTATCACCATTGACTTTCTCATGTTAGTGAATATGGCTTAGAGCCAATCAGATTTGAAAAGGGAAATACATAATCAACAATGCAAACCTATCATTTAATCAAGTGATTCAAGGTTTTCCTTCATGTTAAGGGCATTAATAATGCACATATACTAACACATGCTAACCCATCTTGCATGTAAAAGCATACAATTAGTTCTTATATGGTTGAAGTATTTAGATACATGTGGATATCATATAGGTGCTTGTTAGAGAACAAGTTCACTTGAACTTGACTTGCCATGAGAACTTTATTTAGTATTGTCACTCGAGTGTCTATAAAAATGTTTTCATTTTCTAGTCATGTAACTAGTCCTCAGACTCATGATACAATGTCATCTTATATGAGAAGTGTTATGTTTTGATATTATTATGAATATGTCTCAAGAAGAGATGCGAAGGAAAGGTGATTTTTGGTCTAACATGAACCATATGAAGGTGAATAAGTGATCTAAAGAGGATTCACTATAGGAAAAAGCATTATATGGCGTAAAGGAATTTTTAAAATATTTATTCAAATCGAACTAGATTGTGTTACCATATATAATAAATTTACCATAATGTTCTAACCTTTGTTTGTTGATATGCACACCTCATCCAAGCTTGCTGGGTAATGATCTGTGTGAAAACTTCAACCAACTTACCTTCTTCATAATTCTCCGATTCTCAAAAGGTTTAAAGTGTGTAGGCACTCAGTGCCTTGGTCAACTTTGGTTGTATGGCTTGATTTTCCTTCTCGACCACCTTCAGCTATTAGTTCTATTATCTCATGATAGTGTGACAGCAAATCCCCTTAAATGGCATCATGCTCTAGCTCAAAAATAGAAGCACCAACCTCTATTTTATATTAAGTAATCAAGTGGTCTTTTAACTTGAATAGGACAGAAGTAAGAGATTTACTCTCTCCCTATCTTCACCTTAGCCGATCATGCTAGGATAAAGCATAACAAATTCGATTAACCCTTTAGGAATATAGACCAAGATTTTGGCCAGCTACATTAGAGAAGTGTCCAAGTTCAATTTAAATTTAAATTTAAATTTAAATATTAATTTAAATCAAATTTCTAGTTTGATCTACTTAGATAATATTCCATAAATCTAATCCTAGTTGAAATAGGATCATGACAACCTTATTTGAATAGGATGATTATGTAGTAATTATCTAAATAAAATTAGATAAAGTAAAATCCCTTTTTTATCTTCCTAATTCAAGTTAAATTAAAAGAGATAATATTACAATAACAAACTATTTTAGATATTGTCTATATTTAATTCATATACGTTTAAACAAGATTATTTATATTTTAAATTATTTATCTAAATAATTAATTATCCATACCTATTTAATTTAAATTAATCTTCATATTTACCAAAAGATATATATAATTAATTTAAATTACACATTTTTGTCTCAAATAAATATTTACCGAAATTAAGTATTTATTGTAAATAATACAAAATTATCTTCTTACCATTTATTGATGAAAAAGGCTACACGTCTATTAGGTGTGTGCTAGGCACACTATTTCCCCATGGTGAGATCAAAATACCTCAAGTAATCCGATCGATAACCACAATTATAAAATTATGTTGAGCTAGTGAATGGACCAATTGGACATACATAATTAGGCTTAATAATCTATGTAATCAAATATTCTACACTGAATAAATTAATCACATAATTATTAATCTTAGAGTTATACTACTAAAGACTTGAGTTGCACTTCTAATTATATACCATATTACATAGGCTTATGAATAGCCTTAATCTAATGAACGTGTCATATGTGCAATACCATCATATGATATTCATGATTAATGGAAGGTTAAAATCTTTTTTACCCACTTGATCACTTTATCTTAAAGTTTCATTGTACATTTTATATGAAAATGATTATTCACCATATGCGAATAATTAATCATTTAATATACAAATGACTTAGGCCTTTTCCATTTTCATTATCTCGTATAATGCCTTATAAGAGGATAACCTTGACTTTTTATAAGAGCTATGATTTTATATCCATAAGTAAAGCTCACATTAAGTCATATACCCAACAAACCGGTCTAATAGCTTACTACTTCAAATGCTTACCTTTGGAACATCAAAGTATACAAGTTATAAACAGGGAGTTAATTAGTTACTGAGGATTGAGATAATTACACAATAAATGTCCAAAGTAAATTAATTAATGTAGACAGACTTAGTAGTAAATTAATTACACTTTGGTCTAGTCCAATATATCACCATTTGTAAGCAAAATGTCTATGTCTCTACTCAGAAGTCGACTTACTCTTTACCAAAAACTTCGGGCGCGTGCTTATCAAAATAGACATAAAATACTTAATCATATTAAATGTAAAAAGTGGAAAGTAATAGATTTTCTCATGATCTTAGGTATAGATGTGTATGTGGTTAATTGTGGCAGTTTAAAATACAGATCTAATAGAGATTTTACCTACATAGAGACCCGTAACTCTGAGTGTGTCAATCCCTACATAATTGTTGCCATGGCTTAGTTACTTCAATCTCTCTTTGAGGCTACAAGCAGCACAAGCATCCTGCCTCTAGTGGTAATCCATATAGATATCTGTTAAAAGTCTTCATAAGGTCTAGTAGTTCTCCAATGCTAGCAAGATGCAGTCGTTTTTAATCTCTTACAACTAAGAATAATTCTAAAAAGCCTTAGGAAAATCGCAAGGATGTGAAATAGCATTGCAGGGAAGCCGTAAGGATGTGGCAAAGACAGTATTTTGTTTCTAAATCAAGAATGATTCTAGATCATCAAACATAAAAATAGCCTATGGAGCTTAGGGAGAGCTAAGGATTGCACCAACCTAGCCTAAGGATTTAAGGAGAGTGGTGCCTAGGGTTTTCTACTAGCAAACATATATATCAACCATCTAAAAACTCTTATAGATTTATATTTATACAATTAAAATTAGGCTAGGCTTAACTAATAGGTTAACTAAGCCCATTCTTACACCACCTTTGGTGGTTCCTTGAAGACTAAGATAGAATTCTTTTACCTAGTCCACTTAGGATTGAGCCCAAGCATAAATTATTTATTATCTTAGCCTAATTCAACACTAATAAGGCACACCACTTGCCTATCTCATATCAAGTCTAAATAGGACTTGCTCAGAATAAGACCTATTTGACCTAATAATTAGGGCTTTTGAGCTAATCCTTATTTACATGTAAGAATATTTAATTCTCAATTAAAATTTCACCTAAGTAAATTAATTTTATTTCATGTAAATATTATTAAATAATTATCAAATAATTATTTAACTTGCCAAAAATAATCATCTGACCTAAACCAAGATATCCTTATTTGCATGCCTATTATTAGACATGATCTTTATAATACATTCTTATCTTTATTGCCATATTAAGACATCTCTTATTAGATTTCACAAATCTAATTTATGTTTTTAATCATACTTAATTGAACTAATTCAATTAAATCCTCCTTATTATACTTTTTATTTAATTAAGTCATACTTAATCAAATCTCGAACGTAGTCCAACATATCATTTTATTATGTGTGACCCATTAAGTTCTTAATATGTTGACAATGAATGTAATAAATCTAATTAATTATATCCTTAGATCAAGAGCAAGATCTAGTAACTTATTATGACTGTAACTACTTGATTTTGGGCTCGGGTAATTTGGACTGGTAAGTTGGCTTTTTTGGGCCACTAACTAAACTTTAGTCTATGCTGGGTTGTGAAAAACCTAATTTTATTTTATTTTTTAAAAAATTAATTTAATTTTTAAAGTTAACAAAAACAAGTAAGAACTAAACCAGCAGGTTTGAAAAAAAATTATTAGATTTGATATCAAAGATTAAAGATTGAATTTTAAAGATTTAATTAGAAATTAAAGTCAGGGGTTGACTAAAATTAAAAATATCTAAAATCAACGAGTGATAAATTTTAAAATTTTATTTTCTAATTACTGTAAATTAAAAAAACTTAATGATTAAACCTAATTTTTAATTCTTGATCGATTGATCTCCCCTACAAAAATAGAATCCTAAGGTGCAGACCAAATACACTAAAAACACAGTAGAAATAGGCTTTGAAAAAAACGAGGAGAGGTACTCGGCAAATAAAAGTGCGGAAAAAGCTCTTTGGTTTACTTCGAGGTATTTCTCGTGAAATTTCTTTCGTTCTTGATTGGTTGGTTTACAGCACTAAAACTGTTTTGTGGGTTCAGTGTCTGAAGTATATATTCTTAATTTTTTTAATTAAAAAAATAAGAAAAAAAAATGAAGTTTCGAGCGACATGTTCTTTAAAGTTTGGTTTTGTCATATAAAGAGAAACAACTTTAAATAAGGCAAATTGCGAACGACCAGTGCAACGGAACCTTTAATTCTAAACTTGAAGGACGAGTTTATGTGGGTCTGGACTATATATATATATATATATATATTTCCTTCTGTTTTAGAAGTTGTTTGGTGTCTTATATTTTTGTACAATGTTATTACTTTATCATCTCTATCTACGTTTTGTTGCATGAATCTCAATTTTTTTATTTTTTATTTTATATCTTTTTTTAAATGATTATTTTTTTAAAGTAAACTTATTTGTCAATTATTTATTTATCAATTAATTCTTTGTTGAGTTTATATTTATTTATTTAATTTTTCTCAATTAGTTGTTAGAATTAAATTTCATATATTCTTTTAATTTGCAATAATAGATTTCAATAGAATTCTTATTATAATATTTATTTTAATAAAAATTAATTGAGGACTATCCGATGAATGGAACTCAAAGAGGTCGCAAATGGTTGACTTTTAAAAATTTCTTAGGTGAAAAAATTTTGTCTAAATTCCACCAACATGACAAAGAGATTAGTCAATAATTTTCAATATTAAATGTCTTAATAATTTTTTAATAACTTAATAATAAAAGACTAATTAAATAGGAATAAAAAGTTAAACCTTTTATTTCTCTACATAAAATATTAAAATAAATTTGGCAATGAACCCTTTTCAAGGAAGCAAACGGATTTTTTTGAATACTTTTTAAAGTAAAAAGGCATTTCTCAAAATACCACTAGTATGATGAAGAATTTCATGAAAAATATTTCTAATATTTAAAGTTTGATGAAAAATAGTCGAATAAATTAGAAGTTTAAGATAAGATGTAAATCTTCTTTAATTTTACATAAAATATTAAAATGAATCGGATGATAAAGCCAATTTATGGAAGCAAAGGGATTTTCTTAAATATTCTTGAGGTAAGGAAAATTTTTTTGGAATTCCACTAGCATGATGGAGAAACCCTTAAAAAATATTTCCAATACTTAAATAGTAGATTAAAAAATCAAGACCATTTAAATCATAGGACCTTTATTACAATATTAGGCTAACTAGTTACTATATTTATGACAGGCATTGTGGAGATGTTGATCTTTTTCCGCGTATAATCAAACTCTTGAATCTAGACCAAAACTTATTCTTTTTTAAGGTGCTTTAGCTAAGCTTAAGATAACCTTAAAAAGAATAGATTCATATAGATGACCTCCCACTTTAAAAAGGATTAGTGGCGACTCCCGCCTTTTGTATCTAGCGGTCGAATTAGCATTTGGCATATTATGACAATGACTACCTAAATGTTGAATAGTTAATATAACCTTGGAGAAATCTTTCAGTAACCAGCCTTGTTGTGTAATTCGGTATTTTCACCAAATATTCTGAAATGACCATGAGCACGATGCAGTGTCTACTCCTGTATCAATCTATATTAGTTTTTATATCTTATGGCTAACCTCATAAATTTAGACAATCAATTTCTCCTAAATTTATCATGTGTCGGCCAATAACTTTATCAAGTTAATCAAAGCCAAGAGTATATGAGATATATCTCTAATGTCACTTGGAATGTTGAATCATCTCTGGATCACTCATTAACCTTTGTATGGTTCATGCCATACCCAAAACCACCCTACCATAAGCATCCATCTATTTTGGACCTATTCATGATGGAATCAAAGCATGAAACTCCTTATACAAGATGCTCTCATATCACAAGTTAAAGGACTAGTTATACGACTAACATGTGAGAACATTTTCATAGACACTTGAATGACAATACCAACTAAAATTCTCAAATAGGCTATGTTCAATGAACTTGTTTCCACAAAACAAGCACTTATATGCCATCCTGAGTATCCTATATACTTTAACCCACAAGATCAATTGCTTACTTCAAATTAAGAAGACATAACATGTGTTAGTCTTTGAGCATTGCTAATGCCTTGTCTTGATAATAAAATGACTAGGAAATGTTTTAGGAACACAGATTTGATGCATAAGGATCCCATAATTGTAACTCATTACAATTCTTTTGCAAGGCCAAATATGTTCCATGGGCTTCATCTAATTAGTAGTTCATGATTGTCAGTCATACTACTAACATGAAGGAAAATCTTGTATCGTTAAACTAAGTGATTGGTTTGCATTATTAACTATTATATGCCTTATCCAAGTAGATTGGTTCTAGGGCATATACTAATAGCTCTTAACAGCTAAGACAAGCCATCTTTCTAATAAGACTTAGACGACATTATAATTTTCATATGAGTTAATTGCTCACATTAACTGTATAAGCTATGGGCTATCAATTTAGACTACTTACTTTAGAATGTTTCCTTCTTGCATATAAGGTCCATTATATGTAACATTCTAATGATTTAAACACAAGCAGTTAATAAGCCATATTTAATTACATTTACTTTAACTTGTAAATAGAATGAGGATGGAATGGCTATGATATAATGAACAACCTTGAATATATAAATATAATTAATCAATTTAAATTTAAAAAAAAATACAAAAAGTGTCTTCCAAACTTAGGCATTCCTAACATTCACCACTCGAAGTGACGTTGGAGACATATTTCACTTGCTCTTGGCTTAATTTAACTCGATAATGTCTTTGGCTTAAGCATGATAATTTTAGGAGAAATTGTTTTTTCAAAATCACAAGGTTAACCAAAGCTACAATGACTAATAAGAATGGATGAGTAGACATTGAACCATGTTCATGATCCTTCTAAGATGTTTTGGTAAAAGAATCGAATTATAATGATATTTGGTCACTGAAAGGTTTAAAAAGGTAACATTAGCTCTAAAATATTTGAGTGATCATTAGAGGTTACTAGATCTTGCTTTCAATTTAGAAGTATAGGTTATTTACTTATATATACCTTGATGTTGGGTGCTTGTGAGCTTGACATGTATAAATTAGATAGATATCCTATTTGCAGTTATTGGGCAGTTGTGAATCTACAAGTATTCTGCATATAGTGGTACAGTCTGAGGCGGTGAACATGAGTCCAATATATATACAATGACGTTAGAGTCATATCTCACTTGCTCTTAGCTTAATTTAACTTGGCAAAGTCTTTGGGCTAAATGAATTTAGGAGAATTTGTTTCTCTAAATTCAAGAGATTAACTATAAACTTCAATGACTAATAAGAATGGACCTGAGTAGGCACCAAACCTTTTTCATGATCCCTTCGGATTATTGTGATGAAAGGACAAAATTATATTGATGGACTAATTATTGAAAGACGAAGTGAAGGTAAGCCCAAAGTATGTAATTTCCATTGGAGTGAAAGCATTGATACATACACTTCCGAGCGCAAAACATTGATATATACCAAACATAGGAATGAATTATAAAGGCATCGATAGATTTGAACCCTCCAGTTTCATTCAATATATATATATATATATATATATATATATATGGTGAAGCTATAGAGGCCATGATCAGTTATAGAGACCCTATGATACAGATAATTTACATAACTAAATGAAGGTATTAAATTAGTCAAGATCCCACTCAAATGAATGATCTGCCAAAGCATTTGAAGGAAATTTGACAGTGGTGAAACATATATATATATATATATATAGAGAGAGAGAGAGAGAGAGAGAGAGAAACACACTCACACATATAATGATCCTAGCTACCTTGGTCTTAAGCAAATATTTTATCTAGTCATCTAGGTGCCTCGCATGCAGATGCCTTTGGGGCAACATCAAAGCTCTTGGGAACTATAGATATATAATATAAAAGAAGCGCCAATTTTAAAACTTTATAGATTAAAACAAATAGATACAACTTTTATCTTTATTTTTTTATAAAAAATGTCATAGTTTGAGAATAAGAGAATGATTGTGATACTAACATTTAATTTTAAATTTGTCAGATGCCATCTTTTAAGGATATTGAATGATTCAACTAAACAAGTTAAAGTTCCATTTTATCTTTATTCTTAGCAACGTGCATAGTTTTGTTTTAATCAAATTAATCGATTAAAATTGAATTTATTTTGTTTAATCAATTAATTAGAAAAATTTTGAATGGTTATTAGTATAAAATTTTTGGTTATCGATTCAAAATTCTAAAATAATTGTGAGCTCTACTCTAAATCAAATATAAATTTTACATATATAAAGAGTACAATTATATTACTAATTCAGTGGTCAATTTGTTAAACATTATTAATACATAAAATTATAAAAACATATAAAACTGACTAATTTTAATATATATTAATCTCTCCCCTTATTATTATTATTATTATTATTATTATTATTAGTTGTCGTCTTTGGAGAACTTTTTTTTTTTGGGGCAAAACTACCCACATATGAACAAAGGTCATCAAAGCTACATT
>JBBYHO010000008.1:7214217-7229784 GCA_038382025.1 Adansonia gregorii | reverse complement strand
AAAAAAAACTACATAAATATAAGAAATTACTCTCATGGAAGGCGGCTTTGAAATTAAAGAAAAAGAAAAATATATGAAGACAAGAAATCACCATTATGCAAGGTGATTGTAGGGAGGATAAAATAGACCACAAGGAAAGAAAAGAAAAGGAGAATAACTTGTGCACGAGTTTCTTGCATTATTGACCGGATTCAAAATATTCTAATCAAGTCCATGCGTCCCGACAAGTGCAAAGATGCTTGATTTGATTGATTGGCATTATATTGAATAAGTGTGAAGATTCCATCAACAATTGCATGCGATTGAACAACTTAAAGCAGAGATTCATGCTTTGGAGTAAGGATTTAATCAATGAAGGAGTGACTCTTCTAGTAATCATGCCGCTATAAAAATGAATATTTTATGAATTTGCAGGGAGAAGGCATCACCTCAGGGGGGAATGCATATAAATCAAAGTTTTTTCTTCATTTCTCGATTGTTGCACGGCTCCATATTTTTCACTGTATCTCACAGAGTCTTCAGCAAGAGTTCTCCTTCATCTCCTCATTTTAACCAAGGGAGCTACGTCGTCTTGGTTTGAAAATGACTTCATCATCCTTGTCAAAATTATAAGAGAATCATATATATCTTTAATTATATATCAAGAGGTAATTAAATTTTATGAATATTATCTTTAGTATATTATTGTTTTATTATTAATTAATTATTAAGAGGATACTCATTGCATCTTATATTCTAAGAGAATTTATTTTGACAACCCATGTATGTATATTACAAACCATTTAAAGACAGTCAAATTTTATCATGTAACTCAAGTTTTGTGATTTCTACTTGTGCTTGATTTAACAAGCATGTTGATATAACGATGGAAACCTAAAATGCATACTTTTTATTTTTCGTGTGGTGAATGCATGGTGACTCTGAAAGATGTTACACTTGGATTTCTAGTGGATTGCATGGCAATTACAGGCGCATGCTTTTGGATAGGAAAGAATAGTGTAAATATTTATATAAGGCATGATACCACCACAAGAGTACGTTAAGGGCTCAACAACAAAACTAATTTGCTTGCAATCGACCTTTCAAAATCTACCCCGAAAATGCAAAAAAAAGATAAAATATATTGTTAGAGGATATAATTTACATTTGATTGAAGGAATGTTAATGTCTGATACAATGGGAAATCGAGCGCATTTGATATATCTTCCATTACTTTATGCTTTTGAGCAGGTTGAAAATTAAAGTTCGGATTTTACATAATTCGGCTTTTTCGCATGGAGGACTTTATCATGCTATAGTTGTAAGGACCATAACATAGATGAATGTTTAGTACTTATGCAATCGTGTGCTTGGTATCAATTATTATTTTTCTTGCACCACGCTTTAAGGTTGCGCTTGTATACCCCTATTTCAAACAGGTAATAATTTGGACTAATTAATTTATAATGGATCGACTTGTATTTCTTATAGGTATTTACGACTTTATATGCATTTTAACATACGGATGGTTTTCAACCTTTTCCTTCAGGCAACAATGGAGAAACGAAGAAAAACTTTCATTTACGTGCATTCCTCCTCAAGGTAGGCTTTTTTTTTTTTTTTCTCACTTATTAGAAATTCATATAGGATTCTTTCTTATAGATGCATGCATGCTGGAAGAGTTACTCTTTCACTTATTAAATCTCCACTCTAGAGCACGAATCTCTGCTTCATATTGTACAGACGCATGCAACTGTTCAAAGAATTTCTCCACTCAATGCCAATTAATCAAGAATTTCTGCACTTGTTGAGACGCGTGTAATAGATGAGAAGCTTGTTAAACATGACCAGTAATTCAATAAACTTGTTCACCGCGAGTTATTCGCCCTTCCGCCTTTTTTTTTCTTTCTTATTAATGGCGGTTTTTTATGTTATTTTTTTAAGCATATTTCAAAACAACCCTCCATATATATACATATATATATATATATATAAGGGTACATATGAATGCCGCCTTCACGAAGGGCGATTTCTAAATTACTAATGAAAAAAATGCAGGTAGGAAACTACGGGCACCCGTAGTGATTTCCAATGTATCCCAAAACAAGCGTCCTTCGGTACATAAAAAAAAAAGTGAGGTAAATTGATAAATAAACAAATAAGTAGCAATATTAAAAATAAAAGTTAAAAAAAAGGGCCAACCAACATGAACAAAAGGCCAATGTGCTTGATAGAATCTAGACCATTATTCAAATGTTTGATTAGATTTAGTGTCACTCAATTTATGATACCAACACTATTAAGTGAATTACATAAAAATCGAGTTAAAAGTTACTAATAAAAATGGGTATATTTAGGTATTTTAATTAAAAAAAATCCACTAAAAAACTGCCCACTTTTTTTATATATATTTAATAAAAAAATACAAATTAAAAATTTTAATTTATTATTATTTTTAAATTTTTTTCCACCCACAAAACAGGTGATGATAAGTTCTAATGTAAATTTAAGTTCTAATTATGGATTTTAATTCTTTTAATTTACAAACAAAAGTGGCATCGTATAGGGATTAATTATCCATATTATTATTGTATTCAATACATAAGACACCAAATAATAAACTAAACAAAATAATAAATAAATTTGAAATAAAACGAACATGAAACTATTACATATTGGTCTAACTTCATATTCATTTACAAGTTTGCTTAGTTTATTTAATTAGTTTCTTATATCAAATCCAATTTATAATATCATATAAGATGGTCAAAATTAATAAGTAAATTCATGAGATCTAAGGCAGAAATTTGTGCTTGTTTAATCACCTAACCTTTGTATAGATCTTTCTTCAAAAACATGCTCACATAAAACCATGTAAATTGTTAAAACAAAGTTGTTAGTTCTTTTAGTATGTTAAAACTCAAAAGTGGTATGTGAGAGCTTTATGAAGTATGTACGTATATTTTGAATATGTTTTTTACATGGATTTGAAAAGGGAAAATAGGTTATTGTGAAATGGATCAGTGATGTGCTCAAGTAGGTTCTGAATAGGACCTTTACCTGTCAAAGCTGCTTGGAAATAAAAGCCTAACCAAGCAACCATGGCTAGCCGCCCATTTTTAATCTCCTTCACCTTGAGCTCCTCAAATGCTACGGGGTCTTTTGACAGGTTCAAAGGGTCAAATAGCACTCCTCCAGGGTAATTAATATCGCCTGGCAAGTAAATCCCCAAAGGCTCCAAAGCCTCAATCCCGCAATATCTTGCATACTCTGGTCCAACCTAAAATTAAATGCGAATAAGAAACTTTATACAACCAATAAAAACTCAATTGTTAAAACAGAAAGTAAAAAAAAAACATGCACAATCCTTTCCAAAGTATTACGTGCGCAAGAATGCAAGGCATGAATTTGAAGCACATCATGGTAACAATATTTATCGAGGGAAGAGAACGAATGACGAGATTGATGAAAAGCCATTACCATCAGGAGGGCCTGGCAAATAGCAATGACAATCACTCCTTCCCCTCCAGCTAAGTGCAAACCTGGGATGCCAAGGTAGTCCAGCGTCTCTCCCTAATGTCAATCAACAAAGCAGGTATAACGGATAAAGGCATGATGCTAATGAAAATAAATAAAATTTGCAAATAAAATCAAATTTGATCAAACTGGCCTTGAATGTTGATATGTTGTTTGTTGCTAAGAGGGTAATATAGCAGTTACAATTTGAAACTCCAACTTAGGAGTCTCAAGTTTAAATTCTAGGATGTGTTGGAGTGAGATTTTTGAGAAGAAAGACTACTTCCTATTATATAGCCTTAAGTCTAGGTGAATCTCGACATACCAGAAAATGTAGCAATCAACATCCTTAAGTCTAGGTGAATCTTGACATACCAGAAAATGTAGCAATCAACATCTATGTTACTCGGACTTGGGTGTGAGTGCGGATATAGATTTGCGCCTAACACGGATATGTACAATATTTTTTAAGTTTTTTCATGTGTTTGGAGGGTCCTTCGAGGGTTATATCCCCATACCAATGACAAAGTATGCAGGATACAAGTGATGGACACGGGTATTTCAAGAAAAATAAAGAGTCGGAGCAACATAGATTAACATTTCATATATTGTACTATGGCAATCGGTATATGAAAATTACTAGAATCAAGGTAAATGCTTGCATCAATAATATAATTTCTTAACGTAGCAAACGTAACAAGTGTGCTAAATGAATTAATTAGAAAAATTATTCAGCACTAAGATTTTGACACTAAAGTCCCAACCAAGGGAATTACCAAAGATTAAACAAGATTTAAAAATTCCAGATTATCTGTGAAGGATAGTTAATGAACTAATGCAGATTAACAACCTGGAGTTTCGAATAGCCCACCCGCCACCAAACAGGTTCAGCAAAGTGAGAGACTCCAAGCAGATCTAATATTTCTGGAACCACAACACCAAGGGCTGCAAGCATAGCCCAACGAGCATGAAGTATTTCAAAACTGCATAACAGAGATTGCATAGATCATTTAATAATTTAAACTATCATCATATACTAATTTAATGCTAATAGATTGTCTCAACTGAGAAATCCCATCTCCATGGAACTGATGTATACCATTTTGAACTATTATTGACCAAAAAAAACAACTACATGTAATTGAAGTTGGGAAGGGTTATCCATTCCACGAAAAATAACATGTGCAAAACGTCCTCAGTAGGACGCTTACTGTTTAGCAGTGGCTCGCAAACTGGCTACATGAACTCAGCACCTGCTATCCTATTAGTAATAAAGGTCATGGCTCATGATTTTGGTTTACATCATATTAAAAACAATCATTTTTCACCATGAACGTCTTAAACAGCCATGACTTCAGAAGAAATGGAATTGAAATAAATGTCGACGTACTTGAAGTACTTCTGGAAATCCGCATGATCCTTGCCCAGACCTGCAATATCAAAGCCATAATCCCCAGGCAGTTCTCCGGTAAGATATTCAGGATAGTCGTATGGGATGGGACCAAGCCAGCGAGGGCGACCTTCTCCATACCAGAAGCTGCAAAACCAGTGGTATACGCAATAAGAAATATATATATACTTAAGACGAATATAATTGGAATTAGTAAATGTCTTTAAGGAGCTTAAATAAACAAAATATCAACCGCACTAATTAAAATGATTGAAGACACACAAATGCATTAACCATAAGACTATCATTGGCATTCAGTTCGACATAAAAATATACAAGTAGCCTTAGAGGGTATGATTCGAATTAAATGAGTAACGTAATTAATATCAATAAACTTTATGTATATAGTAGAGAACTTATATTTAAAGGCCAAGGCCTAGTAGGACTACTGTCCTTAAAACCAATTCTTGCCTTGTTTGAACGGATCTATGAAGCACGGACACTTTGATCAGTAAAGTATGTAAGCGCCAGACATGTGTCTGATGCACTGGAATATGTGTCGAACATGCAAAGACTCATTAGAAAAAATGAAATTGCACACAGTCAAAAAATAATAAAGACACGACTGAACACGTCCGAACACACTTAGAATTTTTTTTTTTTTTTGGCATTTTCTCTAAATATGAAATCAACAATGAATAATTTGGTTCTAATGAATTTTTTAACGTTCAAGTTTTTATATAAAAAATAATTTTTAAAAATTAAAAAATTATTTACATGTTAATATTTAATCGGAAAATATCAATTATATATTTTTATTGTAATATTAATATATAAAAATATTTTTTTATTATCATGTACGGTCATATTCATGTCCTAATTTTCTAGAAATTCTCTGGTAGCCATTTCCATATCTTGTTGTACTCATATTTCGTATTCATATCTGTGCTTCCTAGATATATAATCTTTAATTATTATAGCTTCCTCAATTACTTAGGTAGCTTTCTTAATTTAATTTAAACTTCGCACTGCCAGCTATGTCACCATAAAATTGAAGGCTTAATTTTAAGCCAGACCCAGAAAGAATATTACCTCTCCTTTCTTGCCTTCTCGGCTAAAGCCTGGAACTTTGAAGAATTATCAAGAGCTTCTTTCTTCCTCTCTAACAATTGCCTCTGCAGGGACTCTCCTAGAGGGCTATTAGCGATGGCTTTAACCATTGTGAAAGGAACTGCTGAAAACACCAACACTCCCGCCAGCTGAAAAACAAACATAATACAACATTAATTATATGAATAATTAAAATTAAAATTAAAACAGATTTTGAAATTTCACCCCAAAAGAAAAGAACAGAGAAAGATCACCTCTTGCCATGAAGCTTTGCAAAGGGAAAAAGAACGAGACTTAGCGGTAGTAAGTTTTGTAGGAGGTCTGAATGAGAATATGGTGGAGAGGGAGCGTCGGTCTCCTCCTCCTCCGCCATTGACGAAAGATGAAGATGTGGCGGAGAGCCGAAGCTGTGTTCCAATTTGAGCCATTCGATTTTAAGGCCTAACCTTCGCTTTGTATCGAGATTTATATTTTTTTTAAAGTACAAAAATAAAATAGTGCTGAGTATTTTGTTTTATGAATGTGTATTTTTTACGCATGATTTATATTAATATTTTTTTAAGAGATAATAATTCGTAATTTGAAATCTTTTTAGATAAATTCTCCCTCTACAATTAGCATTCTAAGAGCCAATGAGTGGAGAATAAAACCCTGCCTTGCAAATTGCAAAGCTTTGATAATTATAAAAAAATAAATTATTTATTTTTTATTAAATGAGGTCAAGTTTGATATAATTTCATCAATTAAATCAATAAATGTATATCAAATGTCTTAATATCAATAATATGTTTAAAACTATTTTTTTGAATAATTAATTATCATTTTAAAATAATTTAAAATTACTTTAGGTCTCGATTTTATTTTTCGAAATAAACATATTTTGGCTTAATCTTCATTAGGCAATTTAACTTCTTTATATGTTAAGACTCCATTACAATCAAAGGCGACGGTCTGTGGCGGTTAACAATGGTGGATGAGAGTTGGGCCAAAGCGATCCGTGGATATGGAGAGCAAATGGAGGTGAACAACGCACGAGAAGTCCGGACGATTTGGAGTGGCGAAAGGCGGTGCTTTTAGAGGCTGAAGCTGCCGGCTTCAAAGCTAGAGCTAGGCTTTTGAATGCATCTTTCTCAGAAATCAATACGACCTGATGGAATTGGAAGAGGAGATCAGGAAGAGGCAAAGAGCAATTAGGTGAATTTCGAAGGTATTACGGCGCCCGCGGGCAGCAATGATCGACTGAAGGTATGACGGTCGGTGATTGACTTTTGGATTTGGTGGTCGAATATTTTGAATGTTTGAAGTTAGGGGTTAGAAGAAAAGCAAAATGAAGTAAAAATATATATATAAGGTTTCTATTCCATACATTATCGGTATATAATTATAAATAATTATATATATTATTAATTAATCAAATAATAATATCTTATTAATATATAATTATAAAATTTTTAAAAATTTAAAAATTAAATATAAATAATCATATTTTTTAATAAATAATATTATTAAATTTATTATTAATATAAAAAATTATACACTAACGTAAGATTTTATCTATAAACACGCATACGCATGTATAGAGCTATACAATATGAAGGATTTCGGCCTCTAATGGAAAGCGCCAAACAGCACCATTTAGTCAATAGGAGGAAATAATAACAATAATAATAATAATAATAATAATAAAGAACAAGTGGCTTTGTCGACCCAACCCACGACGTGTCAGAACCAACCCTTTGTCTGCGAACTGGTTTGATCCCTTTTGGGCTTTTGGATCCTTCATATTAGGCTCAACACTATATAAATATCCATTTTATTTATTTTTACAGGCATATTTGTCAAAAAAATCTACATATAAAAAAAGAAAGGTATTTTCTTCAAAATAAATAATTTTCATGAAAGTAAATTTTGTATGGTTATTAAAAATATATTTTTAAAAAAATTTGGTGATTATTTACCTAAATATTTTGATAAGAAATTTTTTAGGAAAATTTAAATGCATTTTTTTTATTTTTAATTTTTTTAGTAAGAATAATTTTTAAGATTGTGTTTACAGGTTAGAGAACCCAAAAATTACTTCTATTCACATATTTTTTAAAATAATCATAAAGTCATGAATAAAATAATTTAAAAATTTTAAATAAAATTGACTTTTGTTTCATTTGCCTCATTTAATCATCGCTTGCATCCTTTTTTACTCTTACATCATATTATTTTTGTTGAAGGAATTCCTTTTACTAAATTTTGTCTTAAAATCTTATAAAATTAAAGTTGAGTGTCAAAATTTAATTAAAAATTGAAATGCAAAATTCAATCAAATAAAAATGTAATCGTAAAATTCAATATTGAATTAAAATATAGCTGTAAATTTGCACTATCCACTTATCGTATCATAGGCAAATTTGTCTATTAAAAGGCATAGAAACCGATAGTGTGGATTTAAATATCCATAATTATTCGATTTATTTTTTGCAAATTCACATGATATAATTACTATCTACAACGAATTTAGAACGAATGTTAATATAACCCTAAAAAATCCATTATCAAAATCTAAGTTACTTTTACGTACAATAAGGATATTTCAATCCACTGTCCAAATCCCCATTACTTTTTCGGATAATGAATTTGGATATTGTAACATGTAAAAAATTTATGATTATAAAAAGAATCAAACCTTAGTTTTGAAGGTCAGCTACTTATTATATTTGGATTTTTTAACAATTTTGGATATTCAGCAAATAATGTTAGTGAATTTGGATTTGTATGTTGGACTTTATGTGGCTCACATGATAATTAAGTGGACTAAGATAAATATTTAATTAAGATTGAGGTGATATTATCTAGTAAATCATATTCAGATTAACTACTTTAGTGATAAGAGTTAAACTCTACTTCAGTAACTTATTAGAATACAGACTCTTTGATAGTAGGATATAACTTTAATTAGTCTTTTACTATAAGTCTCTAGTCTAGTTTATATAAATTACCTGTGGACCGTCATAAGGTAATTATCAAGAAAAAAAGAAATAGACTAAAAATCTTATACGGGTGTTAGTCTCTGTGTATTTGGAGTGAGGTCGCGTTCTTGATCAACAATGGCTAGAGGTACATTCTTAATTAAATATTACACGTGGCATTAGAGCTAGGTTCTTTGGATATGTTGTTTAAAATTTTTAAATGTATTTATCAAGAATATTATGATTATGCTTTTTTGAGATTGATATATACATTAGATTAGTCAGATAGAACATGTAGTATTGAATTCTGATCTTGGCATTCTTTATTATAAGGATATAACTAATCCCAATCAAAGAATGCTTTAGTTGCATTCACAAAGTATGAAAATTAATGCATAGTTTTTCATGGTTTAATGCTTTTTATTTTTGTTCTTAAAAAAATTCTCATGAGAAGAAATGATTTGGTAAAATCAATAAATTATTTATGCTTTTATGAATTCTTGATTTAAAAAAGAATGATGAACAAATCGTGAAGAATTAAAGAAATCCAGATGGGTTTGTTATGGTTGTCAAAATCCGATTTTTTTTTTTGTTGATGATGATTTTCATGTTTTTTTATTAAGATTGATACATGGGTCATGTAAATCTAACATAAATTATGGTTAGGTCATTAATTGCATGAAAATTGATCGAAAAACACCAAAATTGACCCTGAAACATCAAACAGACTTGAACGGGTCAAGAAAAGCCAAGCCAGGTGACCCATGTAGCACTATCCCGGGGTTATTTCGGCCTTAATTTTTCCAAACCCTAATATTTTATGATTGTTGATTTTTGGCTATTTTTATAAATTTTTGAGGTAGCGTAAAATATTTATTTTTTAATATTAATGTTTAATTAAACAATAAATGTGTTTGTGCATAAATAATCTGCAATTTTATTTCACGATAAAATATTTTGGTATGTTAAGAACATTATGGCAGTATGTACTCTCCTTGTAAAGCATTCAAAAATTCATACTCTCAACCTTAAGTGAATATATATGTATGATAAATTTTGTTGTGGAATTATAATGCAAATATGCATATCTATATGTCATGAAATCAATACATTCTGATATTGTGCATATTTTTATGTGACTTAAGGATACATGTCACTTATTATGTCATGTTTTTAAATCAATTATAGCATTACAGTTAGAAATTTCGTTTTAGTATGTAAATGTTTATTACATAAAGAATTGATGTTATTATTAAGGATCTAAATCACAAGCTTAGTATTAGCCAAAGCATTTTAAGTTACATGATTTGTATAAATTGGTAATTATTTAAAATAAAAAATTTTTCTTTAAATAACAACATATGATAAACATCAATAAAGTTTATGCCATGAATTTAGTTGGTACATATTTTAGCTATTAAATCATATATGCAATTATTTATGGTATACATAAATTATATCATTATAAAGAATCTAAATCAATTGCTTTGGAATAGCCCTAGCATCTTAAGTTGATTGATTTAATTAAATTAGTAATTGTTTAAAATAAAATTTTCTTTAAATAACTACATTCGAAGGATGGCATTAATATGTAATTATTTATGCTATAAATAAAGTTTTTTTTAAATAACTACATACGAAGGATGTCATTAATATGTAATTATTTATGCTATAATTGCAATAAGTTAACATGATTTAATATTATATTTCATTGCAATTATTAATATTGAATAACAAATTCTGCATCTATTAAGGATACCATTATTAAAGTTCTAAATCATTAGCTTAAGAGTAGTCACAATATCTTAAGTTAGTTGATTTAAATGATAATTGGTAGTTATGTAAAATAAGATTTCCTTCAAATAACTACACAAGAAAAATGGGATGATACAGAATTATTTGTGATACATAACAAGTTTTATGTATACATGTCAGATGTTATTAGTAAGTTCTAAATCATTAATTTAAGAGTAGCCATAGTATCTTAAGTTAACTGCTTTAGATAAAATAGTAGTTATTTAAAGATTACATAACCAAAAATGACATCTATAAAATATTAGACTATGAAATTAGTTATTTGACCTTACAGGAAAATAATCAATTGTGTAAAATAGTTAAAGGATAAAAGAATATAACATTACAGTTAAATTTTCCTAGGCCTACAGGTCGGTATTATTTAATTTTAGTGTTTTAAAGTCATTGTTTTATCATTAAAGTTATGTAAATTCATATGCATGATGTACATTTATCCACATGAAGGTTTGAATTTATATTTGAATATAAAATATTCAATTAAAGTATAATTCCTTGGTTTTTGCAGCAAATTCTACTATTATAATCTATAAGGCAGCTAGAATTAAATGCTATTTGATGATAAAAAAATTACTCTAATGAAGAGTTAATTAAGCTATTTTGGGACTTAGCATTTCGCGTGAACAACTTGTCCTCAACAAATGAAGTGCGCCAAAAGGAAAATAGATTTTAATGTATAGTAGGAGTAATCTAATCATTTAAGAAGGATATACATTGAATCCTATGTTAGTAAATCAATTTAAGATTTCATTCTAATTGTTATAAGGTCAAAAATTATTGCAAAACCACTAAAGACCAGATTGTTAAATTTGATAAGGTTTTGGTAGTCATCATCATAAGGAAGCTTTCAGGTATAAAGTGCAATAATTTTAAAAGTTGTGCATGAGCATATTATAGGATTTAAGAGATATTGTTACTCGACTTAAATCTTCAAAATTGAGTTTTTCAAGTAAATTTCTTATCACTTTCATATTCAACTTTTTTCTAATGAGTATAACAATGAGAAACACACATAAAGAAAATGGCGAATCAATAAACTCTCAATTGTATGTATTTAAGAGGAAAAGAGATTAAAGAATAAGAAACTAAATTTAGTTAGCCTAGTGACTCAAGGTAAGAAGTGATAAGTAGGCAAATGTGTTGTAAAGGTGAAGAAAGAAAAATGCCAATAAAGAAAATGGCATCAAGTCTTTCATATTTTTTGTTTTAACTTAGAAACATAAGGAATATTGCTAAAAGTTTAAAAGGGACTTGAAAATAAAAGTAAACTCATTTTTTATAAATCTCTTTTGGCGATGTTTCTATGGTTGGACTTATGTTCAAAGAATTATATTTCTATAACCATTTAAAGTTTCATTAAGTTATGAAAACCAAAGGAAAGTGGGAGGATCATCTATTACAAATATCGCTAAAGACTATTACGATCATTTTTCTAAAATCAAGATTTGTTTTAAACCTTAAAAAGATTATATCTTTCATTTTTAGAAATTTTCTAGGGTAAAAAGAGTTTTAAATTTAAATTTTTAAATTCTATTATTGAAATTTCAAAAGATAATTTTTATTGGATTTTTTGTCATTAACTTAGATCTTGATCCTGAGAATAAGTTTGTTAATTATTTATATGATTTTTGGTAGTAAAGATATACTATAAATAAAAACTCCTTCAAAGTTGTCACATAAAGATTGTGTCATATCTCTATATAGAAATTTGAAAGAATTAACAATGATGGAGTTCTTGAAACTCTTAAGTTTGACATTTAAATTTGTTACATTGAAGAAAAAAAACAAACAAGTAAAGTCCACAAAAAGAGCTAAAGGAAGCATTGTAATATTTAGATATTACACACATTCTCCAAAGTTCATGGATTAACACATTTACGAACTGTTATTAATGTCTTTATTAAAGTTTCAACTAAATTATTTTTTAAAACTTTCCTAGAATTATAAAATAGTTGGAATCTAACTTAAGACATTTACGAACTTGGGTTGTTCAGTTAAAGTGAAGGCTTATAACCCAAACATAAGAGAACTACATCCAAGAACAATTAGTAATTATAAGTTATGCAATTAACTTAAAGGCGTACGAGTTTTAAATGTCTCTAATAATTAAATAGAATCGTTTAAGTTGAAAATGCTAAGTTTTTATAGATCATGAGTCTAGTGAGAACAACTTTCCTCTAAAGTTGATATTGAGGAATAAATTTATTTAGATTGATCTTTTGTAAAGAACTTCATTATTTCTCAAAACAAACATACAAAATCAACTGCAAAACAATTAGATCAAGTACAACTTTTATAGTATATCATTAATCTCATTAACTAAAGGTGTATAATATGTATAAATAATTATAGAATTAAGAGATCTAGCGGGTAAGAAACTAGCTATTTCTATGACATAGTTATATACCTATAAAAGTCTAATTTTGATATTAGATATAAAGATGATCTCATTTTCACTAGCCATGAATAGTTAAAATTTCACACTTAGCATAAAGCTATGATAAAAGAGATTAAATTAATAGCTAATGATCCAGTCTAATAACTCATTAAATTATCATTTGGTAATGTTAAATGATATAAGGTTAAACTAATGATTAAAGACTTCACTCAAAGGAAATATTGATTACCATAGAACTTTTTCTCTATTTTTTAAGGAAAGTTTTATTGAAAAATTATCATAGCTTTTGTAGCTCATTTCAATTGAGAGTTATATTAAATGATAGTGAAAATAACTTACTTGAATAGGGATCTTAATAATAGGTATACATTATTTTACTTAAAGGTTTCATTAAAAGATCAATATATAAACTAAAACAAGCATCCCACCAATGGTGTATAAAGTTTAACAATTATTAAAAATCTTGATCATTGTTTAAACCTTAAAATCAATAGGGCTAAAGTCATAATTTTAGTCCTATATGTTAGTGATATTCTTCTTAGAAAAAGTGATTTGGCTTTGCTACATGAGACAAAGGTTTTCTTACTCAACTTTGATAAGAAGAATTTGGGTAAAACTTTATATGTCTAGGCATAAAGATTCATAAAGATGGGTTTGAAAAGACATTAAGTCTATCCAATAAGGCTATATCAAGATGGTTTTAGGAAGAATTAGGATGAAAAGCTATTTACCTATAGGGGCATAAATTGTGAAAAAGATATATCAATATGAGTCCGTATCTCCAAATAATTTTAAAAAATAGCGTATGAAAGGCATTACATATGCATATAATATCAAGAGCCTTATATCTGATCAGATTTATACAAAACTTGATGTAGGGTTTATAGTACAACTGCTTTGTAGATGTTAAAGTAATCCTGGCCTTAGACTATGAAAGTTGCCAAAGGAATTATGTTATAAAATAATACCACAGACAATGAGGTTAAGATATTTTATCTCTTGTTTGAGAGTTGTCAACAAAGCCATTAAAGATCTATTATGACAACTCGTATGCAATATGCTTTTATAAAAATGATAAAAGTAAGAGTCATAGTAAGCAAATAGATTTAAAGTAGCTTATTGTTAGAGACTTTATAAAGAAGCAAGAAGTGGATATCCAACGTATCATTACAGATTTGATGGTAATGGATCTCATGACTAAGGCATTGTCGGTAAAACAGTTTAAAATTCATGTGGGTCATATGGACTAGTTAAATTTTGTCAAGATGTATTTTGGCTTCTTTGATTTGTTAATTTCACATTCTTAGAGTTTACAAACATGTTTCAATTTATGCACGTAAAGTTTACATGTTGAATGGACCTTGAATAAGTACAAAATATTTATTCATAAAGTATTATCTCATAAAGTGTTCTTTTAGAGATGATCATGCATTATAGTACATAAAAGGAAATATTCGGATTAGAATGCTAACGCTATGATTTGTCTATGTGAATCTTTAATTACGTGGGAGTTTGGCTGCAGTAACTTATTGCCATATT
Organism: Adansonia gregorii; assembly: GCA_038382025.1. Taxonomy (NCBI): domain Eukaryota; kingdom Viridiplantae; phylum Streptophyta; class Magnoliopsida; order Malvales; family Malvaceae; genus Adansonia; species Adansonia gregorii. The sequence continues at coordinate 7,215,080 of JBBYHO010000008.1, read as the reverse complement.
AAAGTTTGGATTTGGATATCACCTATTTAAGTTTTTAGTTTATCATATGGGCCAAGTGGAAGAATGTTGGACTTTATGTGGCCCATATGATAATTAAGTGGATCGAGATAAATATTTTAATTAATATTGAGGTAATATTATCTAAAAAATCCTATTCAGCCTAACTACTCTAGTGGTAATAGTTAAACTCTACTTCAGTAACCGATTAGAATACAAACTCCTTAACAGTATGATACAACTCTAATTAGTCTTCGAGTATAGGTCCCTAGTCTAGTCTATATAAATTACTCGTGCACCATCATAAGGTAATTATCAAGAAATAAAGAAATAGATCAGAAAGCTTATGCAGGTGTTTGTCTTTTTTGTGTTTGGAGTAAGGTCGCATTCTTGATCAACAATAGCTAAAGCTACGTTTTTAATTAAATTTTACATCGGATAGTTATGTGTGTATTAATACGAATAATAAATGGATTCAAATTTTAAAATAGTTATGCTGATTTAGATATTACAATATTACATATATATATATATATACACACACAAAATTCATTCCCATCACAACCTATTAAGTATTAACCCTTACTTTTTCATTTTTTATTTCTTTATTAGGTTTTTTGGTCACCATATTATAATTTTTTAGTGTATTATAAATTTTCAAAAATTTATTCTTACATTTATATTATTTTTGTTCGGACAAAATAATAAATACTCACACGACCACATTAGATCTAGTTGTCTACACTGATTGACCAAATGTTCAATCCAAATGTTGAATAATATACAGTATAAAGTACCAATTAATTGGTTATCTTTTAATAACTAAAATTTAAAAATTTTAGGAAATCATGATATATATATATATA
>JBBYHO010000008.1:7179772-7195822 GCA_038382025.1 Adansonia gregorii | reverse complement strand
TTTTTTTTTTAATTTGAGAGAAAAAAATTTGAATTAGACTCTTTAATATAAAACACATGAACATACTTACTATAGAATCAAATGTTTTATTTATTTTTCGTCTCATGTTCTTCATTAATTTTTTTTATTAAATGAATCTAACTTTAATTGTTGCTTTCAACAAAATCATAAAATTATCGATTTTTTAAAGGTAAGATTTATTAACTTCCAACTTCGTAGAATATATTTTTTATAGCATTTTAATTTAATAGAAGAATTTAAAAAAACATAGTGATGAAAATGGAGTTCATAGCGAAAGGAAAACAAGACAAATAAAGGAGGATGGAACGTATCAGGGTAAGAGGGACAGTTGTTATGATTAATGATAGCAATGTAATATCATAGTTTTATGGAGAAAGAATGAATGGTGGAGTAGGAGTTGATTCGACATCTTCGACGCGAAATAAGTATAGTAAAATAATAATTAAAATATAATAAAATTTAAAAAAATATAAATACGAATATATTATAATTTATATAATTTGAGTCATTAATATATTAAAAATTAATATAAATATATAATATTTTAAATATGATTATGATTTAAAAATAACATAATATAATAAAGTATATGAATTATCAAATTTAAATAAGACCATGAAATAAATAATAAATTTGCTAAATTGAGATTGGTGAAAAGTCAATTTTGCCACTCTATTACATTGAATTTGGTCACTTTATTTTTAATTTTCATTGTATTTTGTGATTATAGATTAATGCTCCGTAAGTTTTGAATGAAAATGAAATATTTTTATTATGTTTAAAATACGTTTTAAGAAAATATAACATACGACGCATATATTTTAAATGTAACAAAAATATACATTTGACGTCACAGTGAAATAAATTATTATTTGCTTTTATAAAATTTTATATTAAAATAAATTCTTTTTAATTATTAAATTTAATATAATCAAAAAATTATTTATAATTTATCAAAAGATAAAAGGTTGGACAAAATTGACAAAAAAAAAGGAAAGTAATTAAATTTGATAATGAAGTCCGAGAACATAACTAGATTTGATTAAGAATATTCACATTATATTTATCAAACCTAATTACTTTTTTTATCATGCTTTTTTATTATTTGCCAAATGATAGGACTTTTATTAACCAACTTAGATACTACAGTAGAAATCCTCGCAACTTAAATCAACCCTTCGGCAGATTAACAGATTATGGGGAAGCAGGGAGGCCATCCTTACTGAGAACGAAGACTAAAGTAGATGGCGTGGCCTCACTCACTCTTTCAGCCATATCTTTTTTATTTTTTTAAGTACAAAAGAAGTTGTAATACAAGGATAAAAAAAAATTATAAATGTTAGGATTTAAACTTTAAATATGTTAGAAGCCAACTGGTTGTATAACTAACTAAGTTAAGCTTTGAGTTCCCGGGCACATCTTCTTCATCTTCTTCCCGTGTTCTTTAGCCTCTCAGTCAATAGCTAAGTTTGCTTTCCTTTGAATTAAAATCTGCATTCCAACTCAAGTTTTTCCAACAATGCAAAATTAGGCCTAAATCTGCATTCTTATGGAAGTCCTCTCATGTTTCTAACGTCATGGAGGATTGGTTTGATCTTCTAATGCTCAGCACTTTTTTTTTTTTTTTGGATTAAGCAATCATATAAATTCTTTGAATTAGTTTCTAGTATCACTTTTGCCATACCTTGTTTTGTAGCAATTGCTGTCCCTTCCCTCATAGCCAATGCGTCGATACATGAAACTTCATCTGTCGTTACCATCTGACCCGCTCCAGTTATGAGTTTTCTTCCATTGTGATCTCTTGCTACCATTCTTCTCCCAGCTTTGCTTTGTTCTCCTTTAAAACTGCAGCATCACAAATGATTTTGGTCCATCCTTCCTCCGTGCTTGCGCCATGTTTCTAAGCCTTGTACACCATTTGTGCCCTCTCGTTTTCCTCCCATCTCCTTGGCTTGCAACGGCCGAGACGTACTTCTTTACAAAACTTTATTCTTGTAAATGTTCCATGCAGATCAAGGCTCTCCTGTCCTACAGCCGCATCGCATCTTGTCTTCCTAATATATACCAACAAGTATATCCCCCTGCTTTTTTCAGTTCTCTTTGCATACTTTTAGAGCTTAAAGTTTGCAGCAGCCAGCTTCCTATTCTTCCTATTGAACTCTTATGTATTCTGTATCCAGCACATCCCTCATTACCACACTGGCCCTTCTCCTTGCGTATCTGAGACACATGTACGTTCGACACTTTCTTTCTAAAGTTTGCAAATTGGGCACATAATATTTTTTTCCTTTTATATAAGTTTCTGGTTGTAGCTGGGCAATTTGTGGTCGCTTTCTGTCAAGTGTAAAAAAATCGGATTGAAGATTAAATTAGTGTAACTTTTGATTTTGGTTCATTTCAATAAGATTTCAAAATTTTTAAAAGAATTTAATATAAATAAATTTTAAACATACTAAATTATTAATAAAAAAATACATTTAGTTTAGTGTTTTAATTTTTAGTATATTTTTAAAAGATTATGAGTTTAGATCTCATTAAATACAAAAATTATTTTTTTCAAAAAAATTAAAAATATAAAAAATAATTTTTTCTGATTTTTTTTAATTTTATCGATATTTCAACAATTAAATCAATTTTATATCAATTCGATTAAAATTTGATTTTTTATTTAATTTTAGATTGAATAGATTGAACGAATATTCGATTTTCAATTGAACTAATGAATCAAATCCGATTTTTTTAACAATAGTCTCCATAGTTATGTATAAATATATTCGTCTATCTTAGTGGGGGCTTGAATCCTCCCTCTTGCTTTCCATGGTTGGTCGTCTGGACTGGATGATCGTAGAAGACCTCTGGTTTTGGATCACTATTTATGATAACAAAATAATATTTGAAACTGTTTACTTTAATATGAAATTTTGTGAAAGAAACTGATAATTTATGGTTTTTTTTAAATTTTAAATTTTAATATTTTATATTTTATTCAAAATTTATTTTAAATGTATTAATAAAAGAGCTATTTGATGATTGATTGACATTGGTTTTGGTCCAAAAATCATATATTGGAAAATTCAATGAAAAAAGAGGATAAATAAAAATAGAGTGACCGTCGGATTGAAAGAAAAATATTAGGACCGTCGGATTTAAATTGCTATAAAAGAACACTCCATTTGCAGAGCAATTTCTCACCCGATATTTTCTTCTTCCAGGCAGCCCTTTTCCCTTCCTTCTCTCGATGTCGAGTTTTCTGCTACTCCTTGGTCCGAGACCCCGCAAACCAGGTTGGTCCAAACCGATTATCTTAACTGGTATAAATACTTTTTTTCCATCTATTCTGTAGAATTATGGGTTTCATTTCATAATTTTAATATTGCCACTGTTGTTTGTCTTGGTTTAATTCACTTTGATTCAATCATTAAGACGACATACAAATGGCTGCTTTTTTATTTTTGGTGTTATATACTGACTTGGGATAAAGATTTGGGTTTGCATGGATTTGATTAAGAATGGATCGAATAAGATCAGAAGAGTAATAGTTTCATGGTTCGTATTTGTTTGATGCATGGATTTGATTAAGAATGGATCGAATAAGATCAGAAGAGTAATAGTTTCATGGTTCGTATTTGTTTGATGTTATATTCAAGATTCCCTTTTGGGAATAGGTTCTCTTTGATTTTTTATTTTGGTTGCAGAAATGGGAAGATGTAGGATCGGCTAGGTAATTAGGGTTCTATGGGAAGTTTTTGAGGTATTTCAATTCATGAGGAAACAGAGGAAATTGAATTTTTTTTTCTTTTGTTGTCGAAAAAGAGGAAGTCGTTAAGTAGGAGCCAGTTGCACAGCTAGAAGTGATTGGATCAACCAATGTCGGAAAGAATAAGGCTGGAAATTCTTTGATTTTTGATAAGAGCTAACACTCCTAGTTCAATGAGGACTTCCATGAATGCTTTGACTTAAACTAAGAAACTATCTGAGTGAAAACCCAGAATAATGCTGTATTAGAAAATTTCAATTTCCAGCAAATGAGAATTAATATTATCATAGTATGTGATAAAACAGAAAATGAAGTAAAGGCCCTGCAACTTTAACTTAAAAGACATGTAAAGTTATGACTCAAAAGAACTAAAAATGCCTACTCAAATTCATCCTTAATATGCCTTTTGAACGCTACTAAAAGCTGCTGCCATTTTGTTCCTTCACTGGGTAACTCAACTATCTTTGCAAGGATTCAAATTGATAGGGTGGTTTTTTTTTTTTTTGAAAAAAAATTTGCTGAAATAACCAAAATTGGATTGTATGGTTTGTGGCTTACAATGTATCATATAGCCTCTTATGAATTTCAGTTCCCTTTTTCATAACTTATGCTTATAGGTTGGTTGCGATAACCATAAAATATGATATCGGAATTAGTAATAGAAGATTATGTTCAGTATGTTCGAGGGAGACCTTGTCTTCCATTCTTTAGAGTTGATCCAGGTGGTTTTGTTTGTTGGTCAAATAATGTTGTAGTTAGTTATTTTCACTAAGGTGATTCTATTTCTTGGGCTGGACCTATGGATCCCTTCTCTTAACAAATCTAGGCAGTGATTATTATGAAAGTTTTTTGTGATGGCCTTTTGGATAGTCGAGAGGATTTTCTTTTGCATTATGTTAGAAGAGGATACTTATTGATTGAAAAGGAAAAGACAAATAAAAAATGGAGAAGAGGGATATAGCTTAGAATGGTATCTCTGACACAATCTACACTATTGGGAGATAAACTAAGTTTTGAACTACTGAATATCTTCTCAAATTGCCACTGATTTGAGGCATGCCTGTTTGAGGTTCTGTAGTGCACATTTGTGGTGAGTCTTAGAATATGAATCTGATTCATTATTGTTTGTCCTGTAAGAGGAAGACCTAAGCTGTGCTCTTTGAGGCCTTTAGTACCATATTAGCACTGTACATGTCTGGTAATTATAATTTCTTTTTTAACAGTAAGTTTTGTAACATAAAGCTTCTATCGGTATTCTGGTTCTCTGTTAGGTTACCTGCCCATCTAATTCTTCTCTCATACTGATACTTTGAAGTTCATTAACGTCACATGCAACTTTTATCTCATTTTGGTCATGACCATAGCTTCTTGTCTTACTGTTGCAGATTGAAAATGGCAGCAAAATATATATTTGCTTCTGTTTTGGGATCATTTGCTGTTGCTTATGCAGCTGATCAGCTTGTTGCTGAGAAGAAGATTTTTGGAGGTAAGTTGCCGTTTTACCTTTTTAAGCTTTTTTTATTGGCTATTGGATTGAAGGTTTAATAGTTGCTCTTTCTCCTCCCCGACTTAGGCACTACACCTCACACCGTTTCAAACAAGGAATGGTGGGAAGAAACAGACAAGAAATTTCAGGCTTGGCCCCGAACTGCTGGTCCACCAGTAGTGATGAATCCTATCAGCCGCCAAAGTTTCATTGTCAAGTCTGGCTCTGAATCTTGAAGACCTAATTTTTGCTTCTGTTTTATCAATGGTATCAGTCATATTTGCTTTTCCCTGTGAAGAAATTGTTGTGCCAGACTTTGTTTAGTCTGGCTTTGCATTTAGAGTCATTATTTGTTCAGAAAATTGTCTTTGCTTTTTTTTTTTAAAAAAAAAAAAAAGAAAAAAAGTTTCACACTTAATCTGGCCAGAGGAGCTTTGAGGAAGAAATCAATCTTACTAGATCAAAATAAAATTCTGTGAAGCAATATCAGACTGCATTTTTTTTTTTTTCTTATTCCAGGATTCATAAAGTTTTGACACTTAATGAATGGGAACTGGTAGCCCATGTTAAAAGGGTGATTATTTACCTGGTATTTGCCTACTCCTTGCATTGTACACGTTTATTTCGACCTCTCTTTCCTTTTTTTTTTTCTTTTTTTTTTTTCACTTTGGATGATGAGCAATATTGTATAATGAATTGCCTGGAATCTTGTTGTCGGAAGATGTATTAGCAGCATGTTCTCAAAGGGCTGAGGCTGCTTGTCTGTGTTAATTAAAATTTAAGCCTTTAAAGAAGTTGGTATCTAGGATTACTCTTTTGGTCCTTAACCTTCCTTTGTTATATTCAATCGGATTGCCTTTTTCTATCTGTGCAAAATGCAAGAACATCCGGAAAGCCAAACCTTAGTTACCAAAGGGGATATATGAATCATGGAAGATGGCAGAGTTGGATTTGACCAAATATGCTTGGAGTCCTTGAATATCAGATCTGAAAAATGAAAGCTTTAAGCTGAGTTTTTATTGTATAAAGTTAAAAGCTTTTTTAACTGCCAAAGAATGATTGGTTTAATAATATCAAATAAGAGCTGTCGACCATTGTTTCGCAGGGGCGATATCCTTGTACCTACATTCTAGAATGACCACGGGACGTGCTTTCCACCTCAGGTTCTTTCCCTGCTAGAAATAGAGATGTCGGATATTTCTCTCTCTTCCATTAGGCTGACTAAAGTATTTAAGCTGATGTATAAATATTTATCTCTGCATCAGTAACCTGGACGGCCGTACTGCTGGATTGTTTATTGTAGTGGACTATTAATTCCCAAGACATTAAGGAATAGGTCTTTAACTTCTCATTGACATTAATTGGTATAGACGGATTATATATATATATATATTGCTGCTTATCCTTTCGTAATTACAAATGAAAACTATGATGTTCAAACAGTATAGATGCGGATGTGAGGCCGTGTAAAGGAAAATTAAAATCCATCCGTGGGCAACCAGAATCCAACCTTAATGCATTCAACAATTTTCTGTTTCTCATCTGACAAGTGATCAAGTTACTAGTCGGCAGAGACAGGCAATCAAAACATCGTGCAACATTCTACAGCAGAAATGTGCTGATTGGCATGCATAGTAGAGTTTGGAGTACAGTAGTAGATATGGTAGATCTGAATAGGGAACTGGATATCGGTTTTTAGTATAAGAGTGAACTCCATTAAAGAAGAAAAAACACAAATTTGAAAATAAAAAACTTTAGTATTACAATTGCAGGAATCTTGCGCAATATAACTCGGTATTCTTTTGGATTCAGGCCCCACTTTCAATGACCAAGGATTCATTCGCTTCTGACTTTGATTACAAAGCGTTTTTACTTGTAAAGATTGCAATCTAAACCAAGCAGAACCTTGATCCAAGAGTACTTGCCTTATTGACTCCCACTTTCTCTAGTTTTAAGCCAATTTCTCATAATGGAGTTGAACATAAAATTCCAAGCCTCGACGTGGATTTTCCCCAGACAAAGAACCATCCTAAATGCTTTAGAAAGCAGTGATCTAAGATAATAATTGTCGATCAGTTTTGCCTTATTTCTTGAAGCATTTCCACTACCTTCTTCATCTTTGGTCGTTTGGCAGGTGTGCTGTCGGTGCAGAGTAAAGCCACCTTCAAAGCTGCGAGCATTTCCCTCCTCCAACCAAAGGAAACAGTGCTTAGCCTTGCATCAAGTATCTGCTCAGGGGTTTCCCCTCTCACCGGAGCACCATGAACCCATTTCACCAAGTCTACTCCTTCACCAAAATCCTCATCAACTGGCAATCGGGTGGTGAGGATCTCAAGCAACACAACCCCATAGCTATAGACATTCCCTGGTGCAGTGACTTGCATTGTATATGCATATTCTGAATGAAAAACAGAGAAAACGAAAAAAGATCAAGCAAAATGGCAACAAAAAAGAACAGAAACAGATTAACTAAGTTTTAAACCATATACGACACTGAGTAATGATAATTACCTGGGGGGATATAGCCAAAGGAGCCCGCAACAGCACTAATACTAGCAGTACCTTTGGATGGATCTAAAAGCTTTGATATTTCTATCTCCCCAACCAATGGCTTAAAGTCCGCATCTAAAAGTACATTACCTGAAGAGATATCAAGGTGGATAACCGCCATATGATGAAGGAAAGCAAGTCCTTCTGCTACTCCAATAGCGATCAATAGTCTTCTGGGCCAGTCAGGCTGATACTCTGACTTCTTTGAGGACTCATGAAGAAGTTGAGCTAGTGTGCCATTGGGTAAATATTGATGCAACAGAAGAGCAACATCCTCATAGATGACAAAGCCGATGGGTCGTACAAGATTATTGTGACAGAGCTTGCTTAGTCTTTCAAGTTCCCTGATCATCTTGTTTTGATGATGAATTATGGTTCGGTCCATTGATTTCAGTCTCTTCACTGACAAAACCAATCCAGAAGGCATAACTGCCTTGTAAATGGTGCTGAAAGTCCCATTGTTAATCTTATTTGAATCCTTTAAAGTGGCTTTGATTGCAGCATCGAGATCTACAGCCTGCCTGAGATTCTCGACAAACACGTTCCCTGCTATTATTGTTGTTCGGCTACTGGTTGCTTCATCTACAATGCCTACACTTTTTGACGCCTTTTCTTGTCTCTCTCTTATCATAAAGAGCAGAACCACTACGGTGACTGATACAAACACCGCAAGACCTGAACCAATAACAGCTAGTATAGTCCTGTAAGAAACCTCATGGTGGTAGTTTGCCCGGTCAGAACCGATAGAGTTTGGACAAGAGAAACTCAATGGCTCCCCACAGAGCCCTTTGTTTCCTTGAAAGCTCGAATCTGGACTCTTCTGGAATGGTACAAATGTTGGTATTGGGCCAGCAAGAAGATTATTTGAGAAATTGACCTCTATCAAGCTCAACATGCCCTTAAATGCTGGAGGAATATTACCAGTAAGCTGGTTATGGGAGACATCCAGAGAAACCAACTTATCTAGTTTTCCTAATTCTGCGGGCAATTGACCATGAAGATGATTGAAACTCAAATTTAAAGCTATCTGTAAGTTGCGAATATGACCAATCTCCGGAGGGATACTTCCAGTTAAGTAGTTGCTACCAAGTTCCAATTCAAGCAGTTTCACACAATTTCCAATCTCATGAGGTATTTCCCCTTTGATTGAATTCTGATCCAAGAGCAAGTACTGCAATCTTGTTATATTGCAAATTTCATTGGGTATAGTACCATTAAATCTGTTGCTGCTTAAATCAAGCTTGCTAAGACTCTTGCACCCAAGAATTGAGCTTGGAATATCTCCAAAAAGACTGTTTCCAGAAAGAATCAACTCTTGAAGATTCGTAAGTTGTCCGATCTCTGGAGGAATTATTCCTGTAAATCCATTATAGGCCAAATTTAGAAGTGTAAGATTAGTACACCGAGCAAACTCTGAGACAACTTCACCGGAGAGATTGTTATTATCTGCTTCAAAGTATGTGAGGCTACTAACATTTCCGATTGTCCTGGGAATGACACCAACAAGTTTGTTATTCCCAATTCGAATGCTAGAAAGGCCTTTGCAGTCACCAATTGCTTCAGGAAGATCACCAGTGAGTCCGTTCTGGGTGAGAACCAAAACTTCCAGCTTCCCCATGGCAAAAATGCTCTTCGGTATTGGCCCATCAAGCCGGTTTGAATGAAGGTTAAGCAACTTGAGTTCAGAAACCAAGCCTAGGTTATCAGGAATCTTACCAACTAGCTGGTTCTCGTAGGCTGTAAAAACTCTCAGATTGGTCAAATGGCCCACCCAATGTGGAATAGAACCACTCAACCTATTGCCAGAAATCTGAATATCCTGCAACTTTTCTAGCACCTCAAATTCTCGAGGTATCTCTCCTACGAGTAAGTTGTTTGACAAGTTCAATGATCTAAGGTTTCTAAGACCACCCAACTCCACTGGAATAAAACCTTCAAACTTATTCAACGACAAATCCAGATATTCAAGTTCAGACAAATTCCCAAAAGCTGAAGGAATCGGTCCATTGAAGTTATTATAAGAAAGGTCAAGCCGCTTTAATGCTTTAAGATTAGAGATTAGAGTAACATTACCCCTAAGCATACGCCTAGAAAGATCAAGTCTTTCAACAAAGGACTGGTTCAAGCTACAACGAATGCCTTCCCAGCTGCAGTAGTCTGTGCTGTTGTCACCCCAACCTGATACACCACCCAGCTCTTTTCTAATGGCTAACAATGTAGCTTGGTCGTCGAGCTGAGCATCCACTAGAAATAACTTTGATAGGAACCCAACTACCAAAAATAACAAGTACAAAAATGCCATTATTTTGAGCTTATCTTTGATTACAGAGCTAACTCTTCTTCAATACGAAAACTCAATAACATCACGTCCTGATTAAAACCCACTTTACCTTTCAACGGCTCATTCCTTTTTTGTTTGTTGTGTCCAAATATCAAGTTTTGTAGGAAACAAACTGTGAGCTTGGAGGTAAGAAAGCAACTTCCTTATTGATCAAAGCATCATAGCATAGAAAAATGGAGAATACCCAGAGATTGAAAATCCAAAAAAAGGATAAAACATTTCCAAGAAATCCCATTAAGAGTCAGAATACAAGTAGTGAAGGAGAAGCAAGCAACCCCATAGTTAGGAAAAGAAAGAACGATTACAGTGAGAGAGAGAGAGAGAGAGAGAGAAAGAGAGGGACAGCGAAAACAAGAAGAAAGAAACAAAAGAGTTAAGAGATAGTATAATAGAACATGGGGTGAAAGAGGAAATGAACGGCTGTTGTTGTTGCTGGAAATATGTTGCTTAGATCAAAGAAGATGATTTAGTGTTCTTTTTGTAGAAACCAAACAAACCAAAAGAGGGCAGAGGCTAAAGTAGGGAGAGAAAGAGCGGAAGAGACAGTGCACTATGTTTGGGTACACTGCAAGAGGCAAGGTTATTACTGATAGATTCGGTTCGAGGTTTCAGAATAAGAAAAGAATCGTTTGTCGCGCAAGCCCTTTTCTTTTGTTTTTTTTTTTTTTTTCTTTTTTCACGAGAAATGGGCAGTGTTGAGTTAATGAAAGCTGCACTGCATCAAACACACATTACATAATGAAGGCTGCACTGCATCACAACTCTCTCTCTCTCTCTCTCTCTCTCTCTCTCTCTCTCTCAGAGAGACTGAAAACTGAAAAGTGTAATAGGACATGGGACATTATGCATCACCCAACGACAGCCCAACATGATCTTTTGGTTTGTTCTTTTATTATTTTTACACATGCATCATAGTTGTGAATTTCATAAGAGAGAAATTTAGTTAATTGTCTGCTAATTATAAGCTCAATTTTTTTTTTCAAAATACAACAAAAATGCTCTTTTAGCAGTAATAATGGAGCTTTTAAATTTAAAAAAAAATTTGTCATATGATCTTAATATATATTTTAAGAGAATAAATAAATGAGATATATATATTATTTATCATTTTACTAAATTAAAAATGCATTATATTTAATACATGAAATTAGAAATATAATGTTAAATAACTTTTAAAAATAAGATAAAATAAATAAAAAAAAACTAACAAACAAACCAATTATTAAAAAAATCAATAAACTACTAACTAAATCTATTTAAAAATGAGATTATTTATTCGTGTCCAAAGACTCATTTGAAATTTGAGAAGATGTAAATAAAAATATTAAACTCATTAATTAGATTTAGCATAAATCAAAAGCCTATTTTTTAAATAGATCGAGCCTTATTCAAGAAATCTAAATCACGTGTCCAACCGTCTCTAATATTTACTAAGATATGTTTTATATATTTTATATATTATATTAAAAAATTAATATATGTTAAATAAGAATTTAAATATTATTTATTTTAGTTTAAACTTGGAAATATCAATTTCGTATTAATATAATCATTAATTTTTTTTTTTGTAAAATATATATATATATATGGGCATGCTGGGGCTGCCTCTTGAAAAACTGAATGAGCCTTACATAAATAATTAATATTTCAAATCAAATCGAGCCATAAAATATACTAATATTTTTTTTATTATTCAATCGAAATTCAATTTAATTTGATCTATGAACAGACCTACGTAATAAATAAATAAGCAAATATAATAGGCATATATAAATATTTTGTATAGAATTATCTTAAGAATAGTTGACACTTAAAATGTCAAAAAAACACCCTTAAAACAGGTGAACAAACGTGAAACCCGGAGGAAGAGGACAAACAAGCCTCGCTTGACACCATCGTCTGTTGATCAACTAATGTTTGCGTTGATTAGTGTCAACCGATTGGAATTTGCTTCAATCAGCAATAGGCTATGTCAATCGAATGTTTACGTTGGGAGAAAATTTGAAATTCTTCCATTTCTTTCTTGGATTTTTGGGGGAAAAAAAAACTAAATCTCAATGGGCATAATTTCGAGCCGATAGCGTGGGAGCTATTCTTCAACCGACAAGTCTCTTTGTCAATCTATCGGAGCAACGGGTTCGATCAATCCTCCTAAAGTAAAGGTCGATCGACCAAGGTTCCAAATTCAGAAAGAGAAGAGATTCTCGATCGACAGTGCCAATCGACACTCTTGATTGGATTTTCTTTTCTTTTCTTTTTTTTTTAATTATCCAAACATTATTCATAAAATTTTCACAATTAATTTTTTTATATAAATATCTGATTTTTCTGAGTCCTTCATTAGCTTTCGTCCTGTCCATCCACTCCAGTTCGCTTCAACCGTAAATAGTTCACTCCATTTTAATTTTAAAACACATCCAGCATTTTGAAAATCTCCCGACATATTTACTTAAACGTAATCTTTAAGTTTATTGTTAAGAATTCTTAACCTAAATCTCCCAAGTTTGGGCCGAAGGCCGAAGGATTTTGAATGATTGAGTCCAAAGAATCCCGGTTCGAATGCAAGAAGTCTTGACAAAGCACAAGATGAAGAAATCTCAGTTCGAGAGGAATCCAAAGTTCGAAGTTTCAAAAGATTTCATAAAAAACTGAAAACACTTTTCGAAGAGACCTAGCCAAAACGAAACTCTTCTTAAGGGCCTCAGATCTAGCTAAGAATTTGCTTGATGATCGATCGTGATCCAAAAGAATCCCAATCAACGCGAAATTCTACCCAACTATCTTTAATCAACTCTCAAGGTAACTTTATTGCTTTAAACATAACTTAAGGCTTATTGTTTGCCCACGAAACATATGCCATGTAAACATTAGGTTTGCACGTTATCTATGTTTAATATAATTATTCGTACATGCACATATATATATATATATATATATATTATTACAACAATCATAATGTTGTTATGCTGCCCGAGGGTGTAATCTAGGTAGGGACAATTTAGTAATTTTGCATGTCATGCAATAATATGTCATGATTTTGACATTTAGTACATATCATTTAAAATTAAGTATTTTTGTCATAAAATATACCCCCGGATTCCTTTTTATAATTTCCAGCACTTAGTATAGAATTATATTATGATTAGGTTTTATCATGCACTGCACTATATTGTCTTACCATATAGGGATTTTTATGTAGATAATCGTGTTGATCATCCGGATATGCATCATATAGATAACTATGGATTAGGTTTTCTACTTATATTTCTCATTTATGTTTTATATTGTTCATTTATAATTTGCTTCATTTATTTATTTATCATCTTTTATTTAAATTATGTTATTTAATTATGTAATAGATGTTAATTGTATTTATCGCGCAATAAATCACCTAAAGTTATTAGTCTATTTGTGCCAGCTTAAAATACATACGTGGCAACTGAGATATTCAAATGTTCATAAAACTGTATGTTTACATTAAAATTTAAGATGATATATAATATAATTTAAGTCTATATGTGGATAAGTGGAGCTTGGATTTATCCCAGGGAAAGTTAAGAGTTTTGATACCTCTTATTGTAAAATTAAAATAAAAAGCGACTAAAAATATACCTCTAATCATTTTTTATTAAAAAAATAACCTTCCTACTGCACACAAATAAATTCTCTCTCATTTTCGTATAGTCTTCTAGTCTTTTTATTTACAATAGTTTATAAAAATATTTTTATTTATTATTTTTTCTTTTCTTATCCTTCTTATAATTTTTCCTTTGTTTTCTCTTGTTTATAAATAAATTCAAAGAAAAATAAATAATAATTTATATTATATTCTTAATTAATTTTTTAAAAATTAATTTAATTTATTATATATTTTTGTTTTTATTTATATAGAGAAAAATGGAAATTAAAAAATTAAAAATATTTTTTATAAAATTAATGAAATATATATTTTTATAGTTAATTATATTTTTTTAAAATTAATTTAATATATGATATAATTATTATTGTTATTGGCATTTATTTATAAAAAAAAAGAATAAAAGAAAAATGAGAAAAGAAAAGGAGAGAGACGTGTTACAACTAGCTATTGATCTCCAGCTAGCTAGTAATAGAATAGTAATGAAAAAACTAATGGAAGGGATGAATTTGTTATGATACTTGTAATTAGAACTAAATTTGTCACGTTTTAAAAGTTAAGACTAAAAGGACATAAGTCAAAACATTTTGAGATTATAGGCGCTATTTACTTTAGAGATTCACATGTCTGTTTCTATTTTTGAACAGTATGAGCATTTATGTATGACTTGGTTACTCAATTATAGACATTTTCTATTACAAACTTAGAACTTGATATTTTAAAGTTGAATTGCCAAATTTTAACCATTAAAGATTAACATAATCCCTTTTTTGGGTTAAAGACAATGGAAAATTCTTCTGTACGGTAATGCAAACAATATTAATTAGATGTCGCGATTAACATCAGAAGCTTCATGTTTAGTTGTTTCTAAATGTGTCAAAAATACAAGATTGTTATAATATATGCCACAACCTCTGGGATTCCCCCCCCCCTTTTGAGCTTTGATTTGTCTCTCCCGTTCAAAGGGCCCTTCACCTAAATTAAGACAGTAAAATTATATTAAATAAACTTTGGTTGACAAATCTACTGTTTATTGGACCTGTCTTGTTTGCTTATCTGGAAGCTCATCAATTGTCATTTGGTAAAGGAGAATTGTAAAACTAAAAGTTAAGCTTAGTTAATTGATAAAAAGTGATATCTAATTAAGTATCGATTCAAATATTAATAATTACAATTTTTTTTTATTTTTAAACTGCGGTCTCAATTGTAGCAAAAAACTAGACTTGTAAAAGCCAACTCTTGCTTCTCTTTTTCTCTTTTAATTTTTTCTCGTACAATTTCTTGTCTTTGGTTTTTTAAGCTTTGTTTGATGAGGTGAATGCAAAAATGAAAACATAAGAAATTAAAAAGGAAAAAAGTGAAAAGTGAAAATAAATATTTTTTTCTTTTTATTGGTATGTTTGATAAGAAAAATAAAAAAGTTGAAAGAAATTATTTGTTTCATCCATTACTTGGTAAAATTAAAAAATAAAAAAAATATAAATTATTTTATCGTATTATTATACCTTTAACGAGTTAAGATAACAAATTAAAATTTAAATAATGATAGATAATGATTTAAACATACGAATTTGACTCACATCCTCCCATTTTCTTTTCCCTTATCTTTCTAATTCAAAATGATTGAGTTAATAAAAATATCTATCTTTCCTATTGTCCTTTCTTACACTTTTCTTTCCTATGGAACACTAATAAAAATAATTTTCTTGCCCTTTTTTCTCTACTTTGTTAAGTTCACTATTAAATTCTAGCTTATATTTTTTAAAAAGAAATTCGAAATTTGAGTACCACACTAGAATTTTGAATTTGAAAGGATAACAAAATACAAAATATTTTTGAAAAATTGAGTTTAGTTTTGAATCTAAAACTTCCCGGTTCATTTAATTAATTTTTAATATTTAAAAGATAGGTCTCAATCAAAAGTAATGTAAAAATGATTGGTTTTTTTGGATAGAGTTGGTAAAAGCTTGGTTTTCAAGTTCAAGCTTTTGCTCAACATCAAAAGCTTCGACATTAATGCTTTTGAGGTTGGTTTATCAACTTTTGTAAATGAAAAGGCTACCCACCTGTTTTTCTTACTTTTCAATATTATATTCGTTTTAAATATCGATAACTTTTTACAACAATATTAAAAATTTTAAAATTCCAAACTATAATTTTTACAACAATTTTTATAACATTTTTGAAATATTCTTTTTCAAACCATAGTTTTTTTAACCCAAAATTTTTAAATAGCAATGCTGAACTAAGCTTTATAT
>JBBYHO010000008.1:7165350-7176092 GCA_038382025.1 Adansonia gregorii | reverse complement strand
TATATGGATAAAAGAATGTCGAAAGCATTGAATGTTTTCAATCTAAATTTAGGTATACAACATTTTATAGAAAAGATAACGTTAATTCAATAAATTTAGAGAATAAATTGTTATATTCTTATTTTTTAAAAATTATATAATTTTTTTAAAAAAAAGCTTTCAATTTTTTTAAAATTAAATTTTATACGCATATTCAAATAAAAATAACAAAATGAAATAAAACTTAATTCAATTAGTTACAATTTTTTTTTCTCTGAATTACGACTTTCTTTTATGTCAAAGTAAGAAAAAGTAAAGCCAAAGATAACATCATGCACTCCTTGGTTCCTTTTTGCTCATGACTAAAAAGATTTTAAAAGCAAACAACATTGAGATCATGTGTTCAATATCAAAATACTAATTCAAGTACAAAAACAAAGAGTTGCCTTTAGCTTTAATTAAATTTTCAACTTCAATTCTATAACTAATGATGTTGATTATTATTATTATTATTAACTTTATGAGTTCCTTTTTTTTTCATTTACATTTCTACATAATCACAAGATTAATCAAAATCAAATAATAAAATGCATTTTCGGCGAAAATTGTGCAAGATTCAAAGGTTTTCTTTTAATGAACACATGAAATACAATTATGTTGCTTGCTATGCCTTGGCCATGGTGTTACCACTTCACCATAATTTTGTAGTTCAATCATTTTATTTTAATAAATTAATTACTTTCCATAATTATATGCATTCTTTTATTAAAAAAATTATAAATATTGAGATTTAAATTTTAAATTTATTAAATTATCTAAATCAACTTAATTAAAATTAAAATTTATAATTATATGTATTTTAATTCAATGTGGATAATTTTTTTTAAATTATTCAAAATAAAATCTAGATTCACAATTAGTTTGTTAATGGTGAATTGGTGATTAGTTTAATGAAAAGAGCAGCAATTAGTCAATAAAAATCAACGGTTGTCATGAATCATGATGGCATCATTACCAACATCTCACCCTATATTTAGACTGCACATGGGGAAAAGCTACATGACAGTCAACGACATAAATCATGAATGAATAATAGTTATTTAATTTTTTTTTCTTTACAGTAATTTGGTTCTTCTGTTTGGGAGTGAAAAGGCATTCTCTGTTGGTAATTTTTGGAGCAACATCGCCGACTGGCGGGCCCAAGTTAGATCGGCCTGCCCTGCCCTGCTACTGCTACCACCATGTATAGGAATCATTTGCGTCGTGCGAGCGGCTGTTTTTATAATGTGCGCAGTGCCGGAGATATGATGAAAAAAATTATCAAGGTTCGGTTCAATTTGATCCGAACAGCTTTAATTGTATTTTTAATATTAAATTTTTTTATATAATTTTAAATATATATTATAATTAAAATTAACTGAAAATAATTCTATCCTCTAAAATTAAATTTGGACTGAATTTTTCAAAACTTGAGTTGGATACATGGAATTAACAGATAAAGTTATTTTAATACAGGTCTATTCACTGCCGTATCAAACTCTTATAATTAAATATATAAATTTTATTAAGGTTATAAATGATTCCAGCTAAATAAATGGATTTTTATTCATAAGCATTCGTTTAGTTTTTTAGTATATTCCCGTTATATTCATATAAGTTTAAAATTTTAAATTTGTGTTCAAGCAGAGTCGTAAAATAGGTGTATCCAATTTTGTACATTTAAATTAAAAGAATGTGTTAGCTAATACTAAATGAATATATTTATAAATATACAATTAAACATGCATTTTGCAAAAATAATAATTGAATACGGTCACGAACAATTAAAAGTTTGTTCTTGAATAATAAACAAACAAATTTAAACAAATAAACATGTTTTTTAGTTTTAGATATAAAATAATAAAAAATAAATATTATTTATTATATTATATATAAATAAAATAAAACATAAGTAATAATATCATTATATTATAATTGAATAATAAATAAGTTTTAAACTATTAAACTGGCTTTTCGTGAATATAAATGAATTAAACATGTTATATTTAAATTTAATTTTTTAATAAATAAATTTTAAAATCGTATTTATAATTATTTATTTAGCTTGATAATCGAATATAAATGTATAAAAATAAAATTTTTTATGAAGTATTTATAAAATCAAAATTTGAATGCAAAATTAGAAAATGTTCGTAAAATATATTTTATTAATTTTTTAGTTAAGTTATAAATGAATACAGCTAAAATGAATATCGTGCTAAACGCGAGCGTTCTTATTACTCAAGCACCAACTCAGAAAATAGAAATAATCTTTGCTAATTAAAATTATCATTATTATTTGGGCCAAAAAATTTATCATTATTAACTCCCAAGTATTCTTCTAATTTCTTTTTTTTAAAGTTTAAACATGAAATTAATTCTCAATTACATATTAGAATGTTTTTTTTTAAAGAGAACAATTAATTTATTCTCTTACAAGACTATAGCACTTTAATTTAAAGGGATAAAGTACAAATTTATAACTATACATACTTATAATTGAGTGATTTAAACTTACTATTAATGTCTTAAGTAATACCATCTTACCATCATTCTTTTAATTTCACATCAGAGTTCTAATTTTCTAGCATATTAGGTCAAGATAACAATAGTTGAAAAATATTTAGTAAAACATTTCATTGAAAATTGTTTTATAATTACGAAAAAAAAACACGAAAATAATAAAATGGGAAAAAAAAACCATGAAGCTAAAATATGATTATTTTTCTTTTATTTATTTTTTCTTCTTTTTTTCTTAATATTTCTACTAAATATAATGTCAAATATGACAATTATTTATCTAAAATTAAAAGTATGTTGGTCAATTTATTCTAATATTAAAAATATAAAAATAAATTTTATATTATTAAATATTTTTTAATTTTAAAAGCTTTGAAAGTGAATTAGAGTTAGTATATAAACTTAGGTTCGATTCTAAGCATCTCTTATTCCCTTCCTAAATTATCAAAAAAAAAGAAAAGAAAGAAAAGTGTTACGAAACACTATCCATCTATTGCATCATGACCAAATTTCTCTAAAATTAAAATTATGATGGTAAATTTGTTTCAAAGTTATACGATGATAAAATTGCATCAATTGAAAGATTAATGATAAATTTGATCACCCAAATAAATAAATTAAATTAAGTGATAAAAATACACCTTATCCTAAAGTAAAATACAAAAATGTATCTATGGGCATTTGAGTAAGGGACAACAATTGTAACTAGTAAGGTACCTATCTCTTATTATTAAGAATGATAGCTATCTATGTGCTTTGAAATCAATTCCACCATACCTTGGAATTATCTTGTTGATAAAACAATTGCACTTTTGTGTCTACTAAATGTGTTAAATTCCTTGAAACTTCAACATGTTCAACAAATGTTGAATTAGAGGGTGGCTAGGGTTTTCTCAAAGAGAAAAAAAAAACCATAATGAGAGGCAAACTTGCAAAGTAATAATGCCATTGCCCAATTTCGTTTTTAATAATGAAACCCTAATAATGAAGAATAAGAAGAAAAGATTGAAAGGGATCATGATTGTCAAATACTTTCATTAAAAAATAAACATATTGGGATTGCATCAAGAAAATCTTCGATGTTATTGTCTCAGAACAACGCCAAAAGCATATCCAAGTCCAACGCAAGTCCCTTTCCCTCCAAACCTTTTTTCTTTTTCTTTTTTTTTTTTAAATTTTTTGGGCAGTATTTTGAAACTTTTCAATGACATGACTCCACTGTCCATACTCCCATCAATGGCATGTGCGAAGGAGTGATGGGGTGATGGGTTGTGGGGTAACCCCCAAACTTTTGTTGATCGTCGTTCTCACGAGTTAATACTAAAAAATATTGAATCCAAAATTATTAAATATATCAGTTAATTTTTATATTATAATTTAATGTGTAGTTTAATATTTAAAAAAATTTATAATATGATATTTAAATTATATTTTTGTTACACAAATTGACATAATAATTTTTTAACCAATAAAATTATAACATGATATCAGTAATTAAAAATTTTTTATTTTTATTTATTTTTAAAATTTATTTATTTTAAAGTTTTAATATGACATTGTTTGAGGTGTCAATAATGTCACATATCTTAATTTTATTGACTAGGAAAATATCACTTCATTATCGTTAAACTTTGAACTACTATTTACAATAAAAATATAATTTAAATATCACATTATAAATTAATTTTTTAGATATCAAATTATAAATTAAATTATAATATATAAAATAAATGATAAATTAACTCAATCTAAAATTTAATTTAACTAATCCGTGAAATCATTTTTTAAATTTATTATTTAAAAAGTTTAATATTGAAATTGTAATCATTGTAACTCTTTTCTATTTCCATCGCCAACAGTGCGACCTCTCCAAGGCAAGGGAAAAACAAAATCAATGGTACAATTGGGTTACGAGTTTGGAATCTTTGTACTGAACACTGATTGAGATTGGGGTCTCCCTTTACAAGACATGCATCATGACTTTTGAATCATGGATTGTCTCACCTCCTCGGGGCATCGAGGGTGCTCTCCTTCTCTCACTCCCTACCTCCTTTATGCTTTGTGTCTATTTCACGTTTAGATCACCTTTCGAAGATTTATTTTTGGCTCCCTTCATAATGGTTAACATCTGTATATTTCATTATTCTATGCTAAAACCGAGTCCCTCTTTGTATATATCAAAGTTTTTAAATTCTACGAATTAAATTAAAAAATTATTATAAATATTTTTTATTAAAATTTATATTTAATATATTGATAATGTAAAATTATTATACATTATTAATGAATAAAAGAATACGCTTCATCAATGAGAAATTACAAGTGGTAAGATACTTATAAATATATATTAATATTATTTAGATTCAATTAAATATTAGTTAAATTATTAGAGTTCTTCCCACCTTCCTTTGTTCCTCATTATTCATAATGTGATTTATTGATAATTAATAATACTTATATGCTACATCAAATATATAATATTTAAAAAGATGCGTAACAACTTATCAATTTTTTTTATTATTTATTTCAAAGTATGATGTAATCGATTCGATGGAATAAAATTTCAAGTTAAATACATTAATTTGTCTCACCAAGAATATCACCATGACATTATCCAACGTTTTGTTTACAAGTGAAATAGGCATTCCAAGAAATTGTTAATGATTTTAAACGAAACTCATGCAAATCCACTGCCAATAAACTATTATAAATTTGTTGCTAGCTATGAGCTGGGTAATCAAATAGTTAATTTGGACTAACGGGCCATGTGTTAAACTTGAGGTTGGATTGGTCCTAGCCTAGAAAGTTTTTTTTCTCTTAATCAATTCATGGGCTCTAATGTGTCCCTAAGTTTTTGATGTACAATATTGAAAGTTACAGGGCTTAGTTTTGAACTATTAGTTGTTTTTTTTTGGAACAATGTAGGTTATAGTTGGAGAAACTTACAAGAAATTAAAATTCAAAATTTATTTAATATTATTTTATAAAAATAATTATATGAATAAATAGAAATAAATATTGAGTTCAAAGTATTATTTTATTGGCATTACGCCGTACATAGTTATAAGGAGTAAGGGAGGATTCTTTTCTTACATATGCCATGTCCGATCACTTGGCCCTGGTTGCTGTACTTTGGCCGTCACATGCAAAAACATCTAGGTCAACCTCCTCCAAATCGCCAAAGCAATTTTATATATATATATGTATATGGAAAAGGTGTTTAATCCATAATCCGCAACTTGTGGATTCAAAGTTTCATTCTCTTCCTCCTCAATTTTCAATTCATATCTTTCTTATTGTATATCCTGCATAAAACCCAAATCATCACGCCGCAAAAATAATAATAATAATAATAATAATAAATAAAAAGCAACCAAAAAAAAATGATAAATTACTTGTCACGTGAGTGAATTTCCGTATTTAGCTTTGTGGAGAGGCAAAGATCCACTCTGTTAAGAGCCAAAAGTCAGGCTGTGGTTTAGTAACAGAGTGTAGTATCCGTTTATCAGAACGATTTTTCTTTCAAAAAAGTTAAAACCGTTATACTCCAAAATGAATAATATCTTAATTATAAAAAGCGCAGCCAACAATTCTCACATGATGAGTTCTTTTTCATCTATAATCCGTTTCAAAAAGAATATTCCACCGGCTAGAATTTGAGACTTGATCTATCTAAAGTTTAAAAATCTTAAAGGAGGGAAAAATGATAGAGGCTCCGAGAAAGAAAAAAAGGTTACATATATATATATATATATTAATTTTTTTCAACTAGTGCAAACGTACACTGAATTATTTAAAATATAAATATTATAAATTATTATAACAAATTATATTACTAAAATTTTTAATTAATCAATTTGATGTAATAGTTTTGAAAATATATAATTGATTATTTAATTATAAGTTAATTTTTTAAATTATTATATTTTTTAATATAAATATATTCTTTCAATTAGATATTATAAAATTGATATTTATAAAAAATATATAATTTTTTTTCTTAATAATAAGTTTTAAGAATTTTTAGAAACATAATTATAAAATTTATTGTTATCTTCAAACATTTATTACTATATTAATATTTATTTATTTTTATGTTGCATATCATTTATTATTTTTTTAATTATGATATTTTTTACTCATTTATTATAAATTATTTACTACTATGTTACAAAATATTTATGCTATTAATCGGTTATTATTATCTTATTATTTCTTACTATGTTATATATCATATATTGGATACATGCTAAAATAATATATAATTTATTGCTTTTTAACGATATCAATTTACAAACTGAGTAATTTTAAAATGCATAATTATTTTTCATGCATTTGTTTACTATTCAATAACTAAGATGTAATTTGTCAATAATTTTTATAAAAAATAGCAAATTTCAATAACTTAATGTTAGTAAAATAGTTATTATAGAGTTACAAAATATCATAGGTATACAACTATTTTTTAATAATCATGATTTGTAAAATTAGTAGCCTCAAAATGTTTTCTTTTTTAGTAAAATTTATTTAATATTTACTTGTTTAATATAATACAACAATTAATATAGCTAAATGTACCAAAACTAATTTAATAGTGCACAAAATGTGGTTACCATATTCTTTAATATAAATATGTAAGAACATTTTTAATTAAAATCAAATTTATACTCTTTATAAAAAAAAACCTTTTTTAATAGTATTGACTTTGTTCTTATAAAAATCTTTTAAACATTATTCTTTCAAATTAAAAAAAAAAGGAAAGAACAATATAATGAAATTAATTAATTTGACTTTACTACTGATACACTTATTATTAATATTAATAGTAAAATGTTTAAATAAAAAATTAAAAAATAAATAAAAATTAATGAATATGTGTTTATTTATAAATAAAAAATTAAGTTCTTTATATAGAATTAAAAAATATCAATTTTAAATTTTTAATGTTATAATAAAGATTTATTTAGATATCAACTTAATTGTGAGTTAATCCTCTACATTGACATTAACTTATTGTGTTATCAAGTATTTACTATTATATTATTTTATTAATGATTCACTATTATGTTAATTATTATTTACTAATATGCTATTAATAATTATACACTGTATTAGCATTCATTTACTAATATATTATCAAACATTTTTTTACCTTTTATTAATCATTTACCACTATGCTATTCATCATATATGATTATATAATTAATCTTTTTCTACTATTATATTCATCATTTGCTAATTATGTAAATTTTTTTTTATAAATAATTTTATTTAGAAAAATTTTTACTCTAAAACTAATCAAGTTATTGCTACAAATTAATAATATATACGAATTTACTAAATATTATGTAGTTTAATAACGTTTTAGTAACTTTGGTCTGTAAAATAAGTAAGTAATATGTTACATTTATCATAACTTTTATCCACTGCTTAAAAATTTTTTGACGTATTTTTTTGTAACAATTCTATAAAAATTCATTAATTTATAAAGTTATTTAAATATAAGATACTTATTTATTCAAAAAATGATATTTATATAACTTTTTCAATACCTTAATATGAAAATTATTTTTAATGATTTTTATCTATTATATAGTAATAATGGACATACATATCTTTGTGAATAAATTTTATAAAATATGAGCAAAATTCAGTAATTCAGTATTACCAAACTTTAGATAGTTTTATAATTTTAACTTTGATATGTTAAACTAGTAATCTCAAATTATTTAAATTATTTTCTAAGCTATAAATAACCTTAAAATTTATAATTATTTTTTATAACTTTCATACACTATGATAGTATTTTGCCAATTATTTTATGGATAACATAAATAAAATTAGTAATTAAAATTGCAAAAATAGTAGATAAAAACTTCTAAAGGATTTAATAGCTTTATTGTTATTTTTTTATTCAATAGCTTATTAATTTTGTCAATCACCATAATTTATAATATCAGTAATATTAAATTATTTTATATTTTTTATAATATTTATCTATCATTAGTAACTTAATGCATTTTTTATAAGATACTTTAAAAAGTGGATAGTTTTAAGTTATTAAAAATATCAAATACTTAATTATTAAAATAGAATAGATTTTACAACTGTTCAATAGCATTAATTTAGAAAATCAATAACTTCAAAATACAAAACTATTTTTCACCTTTTATCTACTATTAAATAATTATTAATATCTTTTATCAATATTTTTTTAATGAAAAACTTGATCAAATTAAATAAAAAGTTAATATAAAAAATAAATATAAAATTATATCATATATTTATAATTTATTTAATAATTTTGGTTTGTACAATCAATAATCTCAAAAGTGTTTTATAATATTTATCTAATATTTAGTAGTTTCAAACATGTTCAAAATTATGTGACAATTAAGAAAGTTAAACTTAATAAAAACTATACTTAATTAGTAATCCATAATAAATGTGGTTGTCATATTTTTCAATACAAATGAGCGTAAAGATACTTTTAATTAAAATAAATTAATTTTTATTCTTCAATATTAATATTTATTAAAGCTATTGGCTTTCTTCTTAGAAAGATATCTTACATACAAAATATTTAAAAATAATAATAATAGAATGTAATTAGTTAACTCGAGTTTACTATGAATGCACATGTTAGAAGTAACAAAAATAACATATTTGAATAAACAATGAAGAATAAAAAGTAAAATATATACATACACATTTATTTAATGATACATATAATCTAAATCTAAAAATAAATGTTAGTATAAAAATAAGTCCTTGATGTAAGAATTTCAAAAATACCAATATCAGATTTTTCATATTTGAAAAAAAATTTAAGCTACGAGAAATTACATTTTATAAAATAAAATTTTATTCAAATATTGTTAATGATTCATGAAATTATACAAAGTAACTTTAAAATTTATAGCTTGAGAAATCAATCATTATTATCATCAAACATATATATATATATATATGCATACACATTATGAAAATCAAGCATATAATATAAGGTAATATATATATATATATTGCTCTGTAGAATTTTCATATTTTAAATTTGTATAAACTTTAATTTTCAATTAATTTAAAAAATAAAATAAATATATGTTTAAAACCTTATGAGTCATTTTTAGCCATTAAAAATATATAAGAATAAATTAGATTCACTTGTTCTATACATCCATGAATACTTAAAGTCATAAAAAAATATGAGAATAATTTACTTCTAAGTTATAAAAAGAAAGAATTTAATTGCATATAACTAACTTTAGCAAAACAAAAAAGTTGCATATGATAAATGAATTTATTATCATAACTTTATTTGAAAATAGCATGCTAATCAAAATAGCATGGATATGAAAATAATTTTTTTCCAATATATTTAATATATTTTGCTAGGTAAATAAAATGACTATAATTCATGATTTATAATTTTATAAGGTTTTTGAAACTTACAATACTCCGTTAATATACATTAATTATCTTATCTCCTCATGATTTTGATTTAGAATAAACATTATATTTTAATTAAAATAGTTTAATTTTAATAGGCCTTCTTTTAAAATATTTAGCTGATTTAAATAAATTTAAAAATTTACATATTTAAATAGGAAAAATTTATTGATTTAACTAATTATTCATAATTTATAGGATTTTTCGAAACCTTATGCTTTATTAAATATTCTATAATTTAATTTTAAATAGAAAACAATAAATAAAAGAAATAAAAAAAGAAAATATATCAGACTATAGTAATTTAATAGACATAGAAATTAGAAGAATACATAAAAATATTGATTTTTATCAATCTCACAAACAAATTCCAAGAATAAGATTAGTGATGGAGGGGGAAGGGTAGATCTGGGGATCAACCAGTAGCAAGAGAAGGGATCGCTTCTTCCTTGAATTAAAGAGTTCGTTCAAAAAATTCATCCATCTGATTGATGAGCCATAAGACAATTCATGATTCAGGTTCAGACAACTAGTAAAAATAGAAAAGAATAAACAAATTGAGTTCATGGATTTACCTAAGTCAGGTTATGGACCAATACAAGAAAATATTTTTTTATTTTCGAAACCAATTAATTATAAGGGGCAGTGCACGAGAAATCAAATCATACATAAAAAATATAAATTGAAATGCGTGATCGCATCTCTTTTAATCTATTATTGTATTTATTTTATGTATTAATTTTTTTAGTAATTTA
>JBBYHO010000008.1:7142906-7165250 GCA_038382025.1 Adansonia gregorii | reverse complement strand
TATCTATATCTACTAAATTCAATGGTTTCGCATAAAAAGAAAGAAAATAAATAAATAAATGAAAGAAAGGGGATTAATATATAGTTGATTTAAATTTAAATAAATTAATAAAAATTACATATGTAAATAGGAGCAATTTATTAATTTTAAAATTTATTTATGTAAATTAAAATAAATTAATAAAATTACATATTTAAATAGAAAAATTTTATTAATTTTAAAGTAAATTCAAGATTATTTTTAAATATTTATTAATTTAAATTTTTAAATTCATTTAATATCATGTAGACACTATTTCTAAATATCTATTAATTAAAACTTAAATTAATTAATAAAATTACATTTTTAAATAGAAAATTTTTTATTGTAGATTAATATCATGTGCACTTTATTTTTAAATATTTATTAATTTAAATTTAAATAGATTTGTAAAATTACAGATTTAAATCGAATTTTTTTTAATTTTAAAATTTTAAAAAGTATTTTCTTTAATTACTTTTAATACTTTTAGATTTTACACTTTTATATATAGATGTTATATATTATCTAGGACAAAAAATGAAAATATAAAAGAAATCGGAGATAGATGCAATTTACCCTAAGGAAAAGAGAAAACAAGTAAAAAAAATCAATAATATTAATTAATAAAAAATTGAAATTAAACCTCCCTCAGTATCCTTGGATATTTTCATCGAAGCTATTACGAATGGAAATAATGGAGAAACTAACAAGTTATCGAACACATGTGTATATATATATATATGTATGTATATATATGTATGTATATATATGTATGTATGTATGCATATATAGTGACGTATGTCATGGCCTATTCTGACCTCCGTTTTGCAGCAATGTTAATCTCCCTTTTCCACAATCAATTAATCCCTTTTTCTCATTCTTGATATTAAAAAGAAAGAAAGAAACAACAGATAGTTCTTGCTTGCGCTTAACACCGGCGTATCAAGCCACATTAGTCGGCAACCCATGCAAAATCCGCTATATGAATTCCTGTCTGCTATCTTTTCTTTTACTTCTGTGGTAAGAGGTCTAAAGGCCAGCCAACATCCGTCCTCGATTGTGCAAGGGACACACATACGCACACATATATTATGTTCATGAGAATATTCATACACACACACATATATATATATATATAATTTATCAATTGGAGAAGCAGAAGGCTTCAGAGATTGACCCACAGGAGTACATCTAACACTAGTCTCCCAGCTCTAATCAAGTAATTCAAGGCTTCAGCCATTCCCCTACTCCTTAACATCCAAGCATGTCTGTTCCTAAACCAAACAGCCTACCGAATCTTCGGCACTCAACTTTACCAGGTAAATTCATTTCAAATTTCAGTCTTCTGAATAAAGAGATACTAAAAGTTTTGGTGCTACTTATTAGCCATAAAGTAAGAGTTCACACTACATAATGATTCATATATTCTACTCTTATTTTACACATACAAAATATCATATCATCTCTGCAATGTTTAACACTCCATCCTTTCATCGTACCTCCCGCTCTTCAGGAAACATATATATGACTGTTACTCCACGTTTTTTTTCTGAAATACCGAGTCCGGCACATACCCACATATCCAGTATATGTAAGTTGGTATCATCCTCCAAATATATTAAAACACTTTCAAAAACTTATATAAACCTGTATCCAACACTCAGATTAACATGAGATATATCATAAGACATATGGCACACCAGAGCCAGTCTTAAACATCAAGATATCACACACCAGAAACAGCATATGAAGTATACGGTTAACATGTACAAAGCAGCTGCAGCAAATGACATTAAGAAAGATCCATGAACCAACAAACCAAAGAAATTTACGAAAGCAAATATATTAGATCTAACATTAACCCACGAAAGGCTGTTCCACAACACAACCAAAAGATAAACCAAACTCGGTCCAGATGAGTTTCAGATATTATTTAAAGCCAAATGACCCAAACAACTCCATACACGACTGGATACTTAACCAACCAATCTTTAAAACTTAGAAGCCACCACGAAGGCGAAGGACAAGATGCAGAGTAGACTCCTTCTGGATGTTATAATCTGCAAGAGTTCTTCCATCCTCCAGCTGCTTCCCAGCAAAAATCAACCTCTGCTGGTCTGGGGGAATCCCTTCCTTGTCCTGAATCTTTGCCTTCACATTATCAATAGTGTCTGAACTTTCAACCTCCAAAGTGATTGTTTTTCCAGTTAAGGTCTTCACAAAGATCTGCATCCCACCACGCAGACGTAATACCAAGTGAAGCGTCGACTCCTTTTGGATATTATAGTCGGCCAACGTCCTCCCATCTTCAAGTTGTTTGCCTGCAAAGATGAGCCTCTGCTGGTCTGGAGGGATACCCTCCTTGTCTTGGATCTTTGCCTTTACGTTGTCAATGGTGTCTGAACTTTCAACCTCCAAAGTTATAGTCTTCCCTGTCAGAGTCTTCACAAAGATCTGCATACCACCTCGAAGGCGGAGAACCAAATGGAGAGTTGACTCCTTCTGAATATTATAATCAGCAAGAGTCCTTCCATCCTCCAGCTGTTTTCCTGCAAAAATTAGTCTTTGCTGGTCTGGGGGTATACCCTCTTTGTCCTGAATTTTGGCTTTCACATTATCGATGGTATCTGAACTCTCAACCTCTAAGGTAATTGTTTTCCCAGTAAGAGTCTTGACAAAGATTTGCATTCCACCTCGAAGACGAAGCACGAGGTGGAGGGTAGACTCCTTTTGGATATTGTAGTCAGCAAGGGTGCGGCCATCTTCAAGCTGCTTTCCAGCAAAAATAAGCCTTTGCTGGTCTGGTGGGATTCCTTCCTTGTCTTGGATCTTTGCCTTCACATTGTCAATGGTGTCAGAACTCTCCACCTCGAGGGTAATGGTCTTTCCTGTGAGAGTTTTGACAAAGATTTGCATGCCACCCCGGAGACGAAGCACCAGGTGGAGGGTGGACTCCTTCTGGATGTTATAGTCTGCCAGTGTACGACCATCTTCAAGCTGTTTCCCAGCAAAGATAAGCCTCTGTTGGTCTGGGGGAATTCCTTCCTTGTCTTGGATCTTAGCTTTGACGTTATCAATGGTATCAGAGCTTTCAACCTCCAAGGTAATTGTCTTCCCAGTAAGAGTCTTCACAAAGATTTGCATGCCACCACGAAGACGAAGAACCAAGTGGAGGGTGGACTCCTTCTGGATGTTGTAGTCAGCTAGCGTGCGACCATCTTCAAGTTGTTTTCCAGCAAAGATAAGCCTTTGCTGATCTGGGGGGATCCCTTCCTTGTCCTGGATCTTGGCCTTCACATTGTCGATAGTGTCAGAACTCTCCACCTCAAGGGTGATGGTCTTGCCAGTAAGAGTTTTCACAAAGATTTGCATCTATTCAATCAAAATGTTCAACAACACATTAGAGTCTCAAGAGTTTAAAAATTATCTCAAAAATATAAGTGATAACTCATAAACCATTACTTACAGACAAAAATTAGGTTAGTAGATATGCACAAAATCATTTCAACATTTTTGAAGCTAAAGGGCATTCAATATTCAAAAGAAAGAGCCTTAGACAACATCAAACTCTTTATTTTAACAATATTAAATCAAGAAACTAAAATCTGCACAAACACCAAAAGAAAACCCTTTCTAAATTAAAAATAAAAAAAATTCAAAATTCAAAATAACAAAAACAAATTAATGAGTGGATCAAAAGTATAAACAAATATAACGTTCACAGATACATAACGTATCGATCAAAATTAAGAATTTCCAAGAACCCAAAGCGACACATCAAAAAATTATACATATTCAAAACTGAATTCGATAAACAAAGATGATCTATAAGACGCTTCCACCTGTTATAATTTGACTATCCTCTTTAATCGTAACAGATTCAAGACAATAATATTAACAAACAAGATTCGATTAATTTAAAAAAAAAAGTGATTCATAATAAACAAAAACAATCAAAACGTTAATTGCTGGGGCAAGATCAATCGAAATTTAAAGGAATTAAAATTGAAAGTTGAAATCGAAAACAACTATGACTACCTTGATGGAGAACTTGGGAAAAAACTCGTAAAAATGGAATCGTCCGCCGATCGAGAGATGATGAGTCCAGAGCTTGGAGATCTACGCCCTTTTATAGATGGAAATTACCGACTTGTGATGATATTGCCGCTAACATAACCAATCAGGTCATGCCACGTAAATTTCAGTTCCCCGTGTCCGCAACGTGTCCGCGGTTTTCGACTTTCCTTGCATATATAAATAAAATAGAGGAAATAAAATGGCAAAAGCTTAAAAATCGGCATTTAATTTATTTTAAATGACTAAAATTTGGCACTTTTAAATTATAATCAAATATTTTAATTTTTATTTTAAAAAAATTTTAATAAATAAATAAAGTAGTACTGGCCAAAAAGAATAATAACGAAAGTAATTTGCTAGTAATTTTTGCCTTTTTTTAATAGTGTTTTTGGTTTTTTTTTTTTAGTATGAGAAATCTTTTGTGTTTTATTTTCATTTCATTTTTTTATTTTTACATTTATTAATTAAAAAAGATAGCAAAATCATTAATCAAACTAAATTTTAATAATAATATCCAAAAAAAATTAATAATACATACTCTTCTTCAGTCCTGCATTCTATCACACTATTTTTAAAAAAAAATAAGTTATCAAAAATTTTTAATGTATAAATATATATATTTTATTATTTTTCAATTCATTGTTTATATAATCTTGCTCCTAAGTAAATAACAGAACAAAAGCAGAAATAACGTTCTAACAAAATCAAAAAACGACCAAAAAAGAAATTCTAACACCGCCAGCTTTTAAATTTGGTAATTCGTTTCTATATTATATCCCATATTATTATTTTTTAAAAATGATAAATAGACGAATTTAAATAAATATATTATTTTTAAATTTAAATTATTTTAAATTTGAATTATTTTATGTTCGAATATTTTTTAAATTTTAATTGATGTAGGT
The DNA here is from genome assembly GCA_038382025.1 of Adansonia gregorii. Taxonomy (NCBI): domain Eukaryota; kingdom Viridiplantae; phylum Streptophyta; class Magnoliopsida; order Malvales; family Malvaceae; genus Adansonia; species Adansonia gregorii. The sequence continues at coordinate 7,160,247 of JBBYHO010000008.1, read as the reverse complement.
TTGGATACATTTTTTATTTAAATAATTTGGAGCTCCAATATTTTCAGAATCATGGTTTTTTTTTTTTTAAGTTTGGATTAGCTTAAGCTAGAACTATTTCAATTGCAAGCGTTTCAGATTTAGATTATTTCATATTTAAATCAATTCGAGTTCAGGAGGGCTTAAATAAATTTAAAAATTTTTTTAATTTTGGAAGTTACAATTTTTTTAAAATTTTAAATGCAATAATTAATTTTACTTTTACGTAGTGATAAAATTACTAAAATTAAAATTTTAAAAATTAATAAATGTTTGTATACATATAAAATTATATAATAATTTTATTTATATATTGAGTATTAATAAATTATAATTAATATTATCTATAATTTTTAATATAATATCATTTAAGTTGAAAATAAAAGATAAATAAATAAATTTGACATATGTATATATATTGATCTACTTATGGTAAAAATAAAAAAATAGTTTTTATATTTTGATAATTTTTATTATGTTACAATGATTATATACTTATATTTTTATTCATTTTTATGATATTTAATATTGATATAATTGATGCTTATATAAGATTTTTTTTGTTTTATAAGTGAGCTAAAATAAATATAAAATAATATTAGGTAAAGTAAATATAAAAAATCATTAGGTTACATTTAAAAAAAAAATTATTAAAATAAAACAAGTTATAAATAAACTCATAAACCTTCATCTATATATATATATATATGTAACTTTTTACTTTTAACCGAATTAATAATTAGGATCTTATTTACTTAGTACCGGACCTGCTCATGAGTCAAGCTAGGTAGGATTCGGGTCAGGCTCAGACATAATAATAATAGAATTATACTCTACCTGTACCCGGTCCGACCCAAAATTTGAGCAACTTTAAAAGACCAAGCCCAACCCAAACTTTAATTTTGCTGTCTAGGCCCAACCTGGCCCACCCATATTTTAATTAAAAAAATTAATGCATCTAAAAATAATAATAATAACTAACCATTATATTACTAAATAAAATTTTATCATAGTATCACAATTGAAAATAAAATTGTTAAAATATACATAGGTAACAAGTTTAATACATAAAGCAACAAACAAATAATGACCTAGGCAGCAACCATAAGTAGCAAATTAGCAATTAGCAAGACAATAATTATAAGCGGCAACCACCAACGATGACTAAACCTCCTCTGCAACAGTTTGTAATATGCGCTGGAGACAGTCTAAACAAATTATAACTTGACATTTAAATTTAAACAAATTTCTTAATATGCATCAATATTGAACCAAATAGTTCAAATCAAAAGCCTTATTTATTTAGAATAATTTGTAAAAAATATCAAACTCATTGAATTATTGTCATACAAATAGCCTAACTAAGTAACTATTACTAATAAATTTTAAGCTTAAATTTTGACACATATCAAAAACTTAGCAGGCAACAAAAGTATCATCGTTCTCATCCTTGTAAAAAAAATTTAAACAATTAAGTTCTTTAAATTTCAAAAATGTAAATAAACTTATAATAATATGAAAATAAAAAGTGATAAGAAAAGAATTACATGCTGAAAAACCTTTAGCTCGCATCCAATTATCAAATCATGTAATAGCTTGAACCATTTTTGGCTTGAGTGAACCCTTCGAAGAACTAATAACTTTTTTCCCTATACTAAAAGCTGACTCAAAAGCAATAGTTGAAATGAGGATTGCCAAAAGATCATGAGCTAATAGTGAAAGTTCAAAATATCGAATTGACCTTTTACTTCAATAATCCAATATATCAATATCATTATTCAGCTCAAGTGCCTGTTCTTCCAAGTACAAATCTAATTGAGATTTTTCATTTTCAGCTTTGGATCGACTTAAAAATAACTTATAATCATCAGTTTCGTCACTACCTAATCCTACATTAACCCTACTGACATTAGATTGCTGCAAGCTAGATTCAACCAAATTAGCATCTGATTCACTAGAACTTCCAATCGAAGAGGAAGATTTGAGTTCTTCACATACTTATCTAACAAGATTCTAAGAGTACTAAGAATTGTTTGCAAAACTTTTAAGGCATGAGTACCATATAATTTATAATTCAACTTGTGATGAGGGTTTAAAAGGACAGCAAATGATAACACCAAACTATACTTAGCCCAATATTTATTGAATTTTTCTTGCATTTGTTTAACCATTGGACTTAAAAATGTATGTGGACCTTCAATAGTTTTTACCAAGCAATTATGAATCTTCCAAACCCATCTAAAATAAATGTTTGTAGTGGGATATTTAGAACTGGAGAACACACAGGTCACCTCATAAAAAATCTTCAAAAACTTGCAAAGAATAGAAACATTTTCTCACTCCTCATCAAAAAGTGTAAATTGTTTAAAATCTTTATCATGTTAGACCCGATAAACTAACACATCTTTACAATAAAGAATAGATTCAAGCATCAAAAACATGAAATTCCATCTGAAACACATATCTTGGCACAACTTTTTAGTTCCATTTCACTAAAAACTTTTTTCAGCCACATCATAAAAATCTTTTCTTGCGAGGGCAAGATTTTTTTATATACTTGATCCCACATCGAATTTTAACTAGAATATCATCAACAGAATTCAAACTAGCTTAAACAATGAGATTTAACATATGTCCACAACATCTATTTTGAAAAAAAAAAACCACCACATAAAAGGGTCCTATTGGCACAAAATGACTTTTAAGAGAAGAAACCATAACATCATTACAAGATGCATTATCCAAAGTGAAGCTTAAAATTTTCTTTTCTATGTTCTACTAGGTTAAGCATAAAATAATCTTATCTACTATGTTCAAAACATCATAGGGACAGTTTAAGGCTCTAAACCTTTTTATTTTCTTTTGCAATTTCCAATCTATATTAATCTAGTGAGCAGTAACACAAATGTATTCATCAAGGGTATGCTCAGATTTCCAATTATTAGAAGTTAAGCATATTCAACTTGGTGTTTTAGCGAACTCTTCTCTCTCAAGTTCTCTTTCCTTTGCATAGTAACTCAGTACATCTTTAGTAGTTGTATGCCTACCTATATTCTTTTAACTAGGACTTACAACCTTCATCATATATCTAAACTTCAGATCCTCAACTATTCTAAATGAATGCTTACCACACATAAGAAAAGTAGAAACAACTCTACCACATTCTTCATTGTCATACTTATAATTTTTAACACATGAACCACCTCCTGGAATTGTTTGAGTAGCTAGTGTGTACTGAATAATATCCTTATGATAGTTCTTAAGATAGGAATTCAAATGATATCTTAAATGAAAAGTTCTACTAGAAGATTTAGCAGAAAAAACACTCTAGCAGCGATTGCATTGAGCCTTCGCCAATTCTTTATTCTCACATTTAAGCTTATTCATTTTATCTCACCTTTGAAGTAGTTGACTTCTGATGTTTGGTAGCACTTTTATACTAATTACATCCATTATCCACATTTATAGGGATATTTGAGCTAGCCATTGTCATAAAAGCTTAAGTCTTGCAATTACAAAAGTGACCATCAGCTACTAATAATATATTTCAGTTTTCTAATTTTGAAATATAATTGCATTTGATAGTAACAAATCTAAGGCATTTATGTATAGTAGTGGTTTTAATAATAACAAATCTAAGGCATGTATGATGTATGTATAGTTGTAACACCGAATAAACAACCATAGGATCTAACGGACTTAAGAACTATCAGGATTCATTGGCAACGACAAGCAATAATTTTTTATGTAAAACATAAACATACAATATATTATATTAAGACAACAACGAGAGAGTTAAATATTTATAATATATTTGATATGGATATATTTAAAATTTTTTTATATGTGTTGGACACTCCAATTCAAAACCCAGTATGAGACGTCAATGACACTCAATTATTTATGTTTGAGATTCAAACATATTTGATTGAATTCTACATGTTCTTAAACGAAAAGGTATGTTGACCAGAGAATATTATCCAAAAACAAAAGCAAAACAAAACAAAAATTCAAATTAAAAATTTGGATACTTAGCATTCTTTTAGACGATGACACATAATATTTCCAAACAAATTCATCTCTATAAAACACTACCTTATTATGCTTTGACTGAGGAAAATTATACATGAATAATAATTAAGTAAAAGGAATATATTGCCTTTTTTTAATTATTTACATGATTTGGGAATATTAGATATACTCATGTGCCTAATGCCTTGTTTTATTTCCTCCATTATTTTCATCTTTTCCTTTTCTTAGTTTTTTCTTTTTATCATATACAGACATTTAGGGATAAAATTAGTTCATAAAAAGTAAGCTTAGGCAAAATGGCCTAAGCCAAATCTGCTAGCTAGTAAGTTAATTATTTATCCTCAATCAATATTTCAACTCACTAGTAAATTTTATTTGTATTTAAGGAAAGCAGGCTGACTACTTCACGTCCGGAAGCACTGTCAAGACAAAACGATAAGAAACGCAAGCTTATTTTTTACATACTTTCATGTACTCATCAGCATGAAATACCTTTTAGTTAGTTCTAGATCATTTGATAATGCAAATATGGAAAAATAAAATTATCCAAAAACACATAAAAAACCAATTTCATACGAAGTCAGACGACACATGAGAACAAAAACTACTATAGGATTTGAAAACGAAAATGAAAGATCAAAAGAAAAGAAAATGAACAACAGTGGTATTTCGTCAAAAGATTAAAAATAATAACAGTGATGACGGCGATAACAGGCGTTAAGATGAGAAACAAAAAAATAATAATAAAACAAAATTCAAATTAATAATTGAAAAAAAAAACTGATAATACGAGAAAATTGAATTGATGAGAGTTTTGATGGCACAAAGAAAACTGACGGGTGGAGATGCAAGAGCTGAAATGAGAGGCGGCAATGACAGCGGTGAAGGTGCAAAGAGAGCCAAAGGGCAGCGATGAGAGATTTGGCAGCACAAAGAGAGTTCAGCTGTGTTGAGAGGCGACGATGACAGAGCTCACAGGTGACAATGAGAGAGCTCAGTTAAAAGACATGCTTGAAAGGTGAGCCGAGAGGATGGGAGTCAAGAGGAAAGCTAAGAGGTTGAAAAGGTGAGCTGACAGATGAAAAAGATGCAGACCGCGAGTGTGAAACAAGAGGCAACAGACTATGGGGAAAAATTTAGGATTTCTAATTTTCTAGAAATAATGCAAATAATATAATGGATTTTGAATTTTGTTGTAACAAAAATATTTAAAATATGTTATTTTTTTAAAACATATATTAGTTTAAAAATTTACTGTTTGAGTCAGGTTCGGGTTTAAAAAATTTTACCCAAAGCCTGACCCATTTACAAAAACGGGCTTTAAGTTTTGCCTGAGCCAATTTTTCACGCCTAATTTTTTATCCAAATCCTCCTGAATATTAGACGGATCATCGAGCTTGGATGGATAACTTGACCCTTGAGTAGATCTACTTAGTACCGGCATTTTTTATTTTCTCTTTATTTTGTTTTATTTTATTAGAATTTTTATTCTATTTATTATAATTTTTAAGGTTGCATTTGTAAATTTAGATTTTAAAAATATATTTAAATTTCAAAAATAATGTAAACTGTGTGTAATAAAATATTATGTATAACATTAATGATTATTTTTTAAATTCATGGATTTGTTAGATGCGTTAATTTGAAATATTTATAAATATTTGTAGATTTAAAATTCATATTTTTCTTTACATTTCAAATATGTAATCATATTAAATTATAATTAATTTAATCGTAATTTATAAATTTCATTCTTACAAATTAATAACAAATGAAATCCAAAGTTTCAAATTATATAATATTGATATAATTTTAATATTTGATCATTTTGACTAACATTAGATGTATCAATTAATTATTTAAATTATTTTATTAAATTATAGTGCAATTATTTATTTTTATATAATAAGTCAGTTTATAATTTTTAATTTAATGATACATTGTTATTATATGAACTTATTTCATTATAAGGATTTAAAATTTATAAAATTAGATCTATATCACATATGATAAAGTTGAATTTATTTTATATTAGAGAAGTTTATAAGAAACTTGATGTCCTTGATTGTTAAAAAAATAATTTTCATATCTTGTTTTTCATTAATGAGAAAGGATATATTGATATTTCAGCTAGTATAGTTATTTCAAAATTAAAATTTAATATGGATATTAGAGTTATTAAAAAATGAAAAAATTATTGTACACCTCATAATACAAAAATATTTAAGAATAGAAAAAACTTTATTTGCTTGATTTTAGGAATTGAAAATTATATTCGATTTAAATATATTTTGTATGAATGTTGTATTGTTAATTTTATTTAATTTTTTAATCTCTATATTTTGATTTACAAGATAATATTTTTATTTTCGAGTAAATTTAAAATTTTATTTATTTGAAACACTGAGAGAAATATGATTTAAAGTTAAATTTGTTAATAATTTTATTACATAAAACATCAAGTTCCACGTGTTAAAATTATAATATTATTTTATATATCCGATGATTATTGTATTTAAATTAAGAATAATTATTGAATATAGTAAGGAGCTTTTTAAATTCACAAGTTAGGTTAAAACACTTCTAAGTGTCCTATTTATTTAGTTTTTATTTTTTTAAATATTTATTCAAGGCATATAACAGTGCTTTAATCTTACTTATAAAATTAAAAAACTCTACTCTTAATGTACTAAAATTTTTTTCATTAATTAAATTTTAAAATATGAAATAAACATATTTTAAAATCAAGGTCGCCATGCAAAAACGCAATGGGATCCAAAATATCTTCCCCATTCAATCAAATCGGGATAAAAATATTCATGCAAACACACGAAAGATGAAAAATTAAATAACAACGTAAAAGGTATATAGGTCAAGGGAGACCTAGACTGAAGCCTCCATTCCTTGATGCGGATGTTTGTGGTGAGGAAACAGCACGTTTGGAGAGCACTGAAGGGAAACAAGAAGATATTTTGGAAGGGGATACCATATAGGTGAAAAAAGGACTTGAAAAAGTGAACCTCAAGAGAGAAAAAGGATGTGCAGACCAGATTAGGAGTTGATGAAAATGAGAAGAAATACGGAGGAGACGGTGAGGATGATTACTATTTTGTATTAGACTCTTCAACAATTATTCCAAGTCCATTCGTTGTTTTTCTAATTTTCTCAAAGTTAGGTTCATATCGGGGCTTTGCAGGTGTTTTTCGATAATTTGTTGGATTGATTTGGATATTAGCTAGAGCTAATAATATTTAATATGTTTATACAAATATGATAAATATAAAATAACAATAATACGATACGATATATTTTTAAAATCTATATAATATAAATAATAAATATATCAAAATTAATATAAATATATAAATATAATATAAATACATGAATAATTATATATATATATATATATAATATGGCACAACATAGTTTTGGTGGTCACCTAAAAGCCGCACACTAGACGTGCGAAAAAAAAGTAGTAAGATGAATTGAATTTTGACTTGTAACCAAAAATGGAAATCATTTTGGAAAATGGATTTTTTTTTTAAAAAAATTTATTTCAGTTCTTATTATGATTTTGTTTCCCTTAAAGCAGTGATTGAATTATAAAATGCTTTGTTCATGAATTAGTCTAAATTTAGGTTCCTTCACATAGAAATTAACAGCAACTTTTACTTAAAAAAAAAAATAAATTGACAGCAAGTTTGTCAATAAGAGATTATATGTGTGTTTAGTCTATTTTTTAAGGTCTAAAAGTTTTTTGAAAGCATAAATTACGTTAAATAAGTTTTTTTGAAAAGCTTTATCGAAAAAAATGAAAAAAAAAAGTTTAAAAATTCAAAATAAGAGGTTTTTTTTGTATTTAAAGATATGCTAATTTTTATATAATTTTTTATTTAAAAATGTTTTAATTCGTTAAATATGAACTCAATATCTATAAAAAAAACTTATAAAAATAAAATTATCAATCAATTTTAATTTAATTTTTAACTCTTTTATTTTTTTATAAAAGCTTAATAGTAACTTTAAACAAAAGAAAAAGTCGAACAAACAAACACTATATAAACAAAAATATTTAGGCAAATGTATAAAAACATAGCAAGAAATCGAAAAAGAAATTTTCTTATTTTTTAAAATCTGGTGTAGAAGTTTTTCAACACTTTATTAATTATTATTTTCTTAAAAAGAATCCTTCAAATTAGTAAGTAGGATTACTAATACTTTTGCCATTTAGTTAGAATTTAGAAGCAAAATCTATTTAACTTCTATTCTTTTCATTGTGGGTTTACCTAAATCTTTTATTTAAAATAAACAAATAAGTCTAAACGGAGATTATCTCAGTCTAAACCCTTTAAATCATTAGTTGAAGTTTTTCAAGAACTCATTTTGACTAATCCTGGTCTAAACCCCTTGAGAATATTGACCCATGAATGTTATGGTTTTTTTTTTCTTTAATTTTTTAATTTTTAAAATTTATTAAGCAGAGTGTTTGTAGATGTGGCCAAGGCACAGTTTCGATTTTTTACTCCTTTATTTGAATTTGGTTTAAACTGACTCATAAAATAATATATTCATATTTATTTATCTAATAATTAAATTTTAAATAAAAATATTTTTATTGATTAAATAGTAATTTGAGTCGGATAGACCTAAATGAAATATATCATATTCAAATTGAATTTTCAACCACACTATATGTGGGATTAATCTAACTTTGCATTGAATTTATCCAGTTATATTTTAGTTAATTTGTTTGTTTGATAATTAGTGATCAGTTTAAGCAATTATCAGTGATTATCAATTATATAAGGATATACTTGATTATGATTATAATTGTGTATAGTTGTAATTTTAAAAAAACCTTTATTAGGGTTTTGCGCTTCTTTGCTAGTCACATGGCCATTTTTTTTTTAGTTTTTTATTTAGATTTATTTTTAAATGATATATTTTAAAAAATTAATTCACATAAAAATTTATGGATAGATTTAATATTTTTATCTGACCTGCTAGAAAAATATAAAATTTATTTTATTAATTATTTTAAAGTTTTTTAGTTTTTTAGTTTTTAATTTTATTTTAAAATAATATATGTATTCAAAGCGGTTGATGCGCTATTATTAATTTTGCTTGACAAATATAAACTTCAAAAAATATCAAAAAATCTTTATAAATATTGATTAAAATGATTTTATAAGATATTTATAATTGATATAATTTGATCTTAAATTCAGTGATTGAAATAGTGTATTAAACAAAATTGATATTCTTAAAAATGTTTTAAATAAATATTACCGGCATTTGTTAATGGAACCTTTTTTTATTAATTGGCGAAACCCTATATACTTACTTCATACTCATTAATTATGTATCACATTTTAATTTATTAGACTTACTCAGAACTTAGTGGGAAGAAAGTTTGAAGAATAATGCAATTCGTATTATATTAATTTTTAGATAAATAATATTAGATATATTATATGTTGACGTCCACTATATGGCTGGAAAAATAATTTTTTAAAATGATAAAAAGTTTACATGGGCAGTTTTTTCTTAACAATAATTAATGTAAGTTCTTTTAAGGTATTTGGACAGTTTTATAATTTTTATTTAAAAATATTATATAAAAAATTGAAAGAAAAATATTTTTATTATATTTTCAGTTGACTTATAATTTATTTATTTTTTAATATTTTTTAATTAAACTCATATTATTTAATTTCTAACTTTTTATTTATTTGCATGGATGTAACAATTTTCCGAATTAAACAACAGAAATCTAATTGTCGCCCCATCGGTGCTTTGGGGATCGGCACGTGGCCTCATCAGTAGGTCAAAATTTGTACGAAGAGCTGTACAGCTTACTTAATAGTTGGATTAATTGAAAAAAAGAAAAAACCATTTTGTTGATTTTTCCAATACATGCAAGGAATCACTCCGTCATAGCCAGATTACCACATACATATGCACAGGAATGTGGATCTCGGATGTAAACAAACACAAACTCATGTTGAATTTAATTGATCAATTTGATTATAATACAAATCAGATCAATACTATAATATTTAAAATAATAAAAATAATATAATAAATATGATTAATGTAATATATTTAATATATATTATATTTATATTTAAAATTTTAATAAATTTAATAATTTATATTATTTTAATAAATTTATATTTTTAATGGATTAATTTAATATATAAAATTTTATATTATAAATAAATTAAATTATTTTATTTCGTTAAAAGATTACCTGATTTTATTTATTGACGATGTCGATGCAATCCCTATGTTTGTTTACATGACTCTGCTGGAAGAAACATGAAACATAAGCAGAATCTGACCCCTTGAAATGACTCAAATTGAGGAATTGGAAAAGAAAAATATATTTTTTTTTTGAGCAAATCACGCAGAACTATGAAGCAACATGCATGTACAAATGTGTACGAAATTGCAACTTAATTTTTGAAAATACAAAGACAAAGCTACGCATCTCACGGCTAATTTGGTGCTACTTTAACGTGGGCTCTTTATCCCCTTCCCTTTTCTCACCTCCTAAATCCTCAGCTCTCGCTCTACTTTTGCGTATAAATTTGATAGTTGGTAACCCTTTTCGATGCGTACTTTGCATTTTTTTCCCATCTAAAAAGCAGCAAAACAATGGCTTGGCTACCCTCTCTTTGCTTTTTTCTGGTTTTCTCTCTGTGCAATGGCTCTCGTACTCCTGTCATTTCACCATACCTTAATGGTAAATAATCATCAACTTTGTCATTTGTGTTGGTTTTTTTTTTTTTTTTGAGACATTGTACTACATGAGTACAGGATTGTAATAAACTATTTTATGTGTGTTGATGTTTTTCTGTTCAGGATTTGTTAACAATGGTAACTTTGAACAAACACCCAAGAAAGAGAAGCTGAACAAAACAGTGATACTGGGAAAATACTCACTTCCAGGATGGGAAATCGATGGCCTGGTGGAATTTGTCTCAGGAGGGCCACAACCTGGTGGATTTTACTTTGCCATCCCTCGTGGAGCCCACGCTGTGAGGCTTGGCAACGAGGCTTCCATCTCGCAGAACCTGAAGGTTAAACCAGGGTACATTTACTCCCTCACGTTTAGTGCCACCAGGACTTGCGCTCAAGATGAAGTGCTGCGGATCTCGGTCCCTGGCCAGACGACAGACATCTCCATTCAGACCCTGTATAGCACTGAGGAGGCGACACCATTGCTTTGGCTTTCAACGCAACAGCTAAATTAGTCAGGGTCACATTTCATAACCCTGGGGTTCAAGAAGATCCTACTTGTGGACCTCTCTTGGATGCCATTGCAATCAAACAAATGCCTTCTGTAGGATATAAGAAAGGTAATAATTAAATTCTTCTAATGCCTTTGAAGCTCAATTTGTTTGTCTTAATTTTAGACTAAGTTATTTGCATTCGGTCTAAATTAGTAAATTACAGTCCTTGCTTAAGCAGCTTAGCCAAAGTTCAAAAAAAAGGAAAACATAAATCTTACTACATTGTCAAGATCGTGGTCATCATTTGATGTTCAGAAAATAAAAGACAAGATATATCCTAACTACTAATTACTGATTGATCATTAATTGGATGTTGTCTTTAAGGAGTCCCCTTTACGAAAAACTGAGGATCTGAATAAATGTGCTATGCTCAAATCACTTGTTCATTTGAATAAATACATGGGCTGATTTTATACTAGCCGATGCTTTTTCCACTAAATTTTACGGCTAGATTCTCTTTAATTAGGGTCTTGGGATTCCGGAAATTTTGACTAAGGTATTACCTATTTTTTTATATATGACTTTGGAATAATTTGACTTCATTTCTCTCAAAGCAGGTAACCTTGTGAAAAATAGTTGGTTTGAGACTGGTCCCCATACTTTCAAGAACTTCTCAACTGGGGTCCTCCTGCCTCCAAAGAAGCTAGACAAAATTTCGACACTCCCTGGTTGGATCATTGAATCCCTAAAACCTGTAAAATACATTGACAAGAAGCACTTTTCAGTTCCTTCAGGACTCTATGCCATCGAAATGGTTGCTGGAAGAGAGAGTGCCATTGCCCAAATCATCAGAACAGTTGCAAACAAATTCTACACCCTCTCATTCACCATTGGAGATGCCAAGAACGGCTGCCATGGATCCATGATGGTTGAAGCATTTGCAGGTAAGGAAACTCTCAAGGTCCCATACGTATCTCAGGGAAAGGGTGGATTCAAGACAGCAAACTTCAGATTCCAAGCAATATCGGGTAGGACGAGGATTACATTTTACAGTGCCTATTACCATGCCAGGTTGCATGATTTTGGCCATATGTGTGGCCCCATCTTGGATGATGTGATTGTTCGTCGTGTTTAGATATAAAGTTGGTTTTTCCAACAGGATGTACGACTTTGGCCATTTTTTTACTCTAAAAGATTTCCAACGGGGAAATTATTGGTGCTGGACTTTGACCTTTTATTAGTGATCCAAGGTCATTGATGTCATTTTCTTTAATTTCTTGATGAGCGATTTACAAGTTTAATTTGCAATAGTGTGAACAGAATGGTTGTTTAATTTACTGTTTGCTTTTGGTGGGTATTATCGCGGAAGTTATAATTATATTTATGATATTATATATTTATATTTATTTTAATATATTTAATTTTTTATATTATATAAATTTAATATGATTATATATTTATATTATATTTATATTATATTTTAATTTTATATTATTTAATAGTGTGATAGTCAAAATTATCAAATGTATTTAAGATGAAAACCATGGGATTTCACTTTTTTTTTCTCTTTTTCTTTAAACGTAAATATGGTGAAAAATCTGTCCATACCATGTTGATATCTCATGATTTTTTTTATTGAAAGATAGATAAAGTTTTTTGGATGAAATGTTGATATTAAGACTAATAATTTGAAATTAAAAACTTTAACTATGTGAAGAAGAAAATCTTTATTACTCTCTCCTTCGAAAAATGTTTTTTTTTTTTTTTTCAGGAAAGATAATCACTGTATTCACTACTCCGCCAAGATTGCATTCACTGGCATTGATTCTGGAAATTACATCGGGGCATTCTTCAACTCGTTACCTATCTTTACTTACTATCAGTCCTAGTTTTGCTCGTTCACGTGCAGCATCACTTCCTACTCAACCAATGTTCCAGAATGGAACGCAAATCCTCCGCCACCGAATCCTATCTCCACCTTCCCCTATAAAAGTGTGCCACGTGTTGTGTAACTTTTGTTGTCTTAAGTCTTGTTTGGTTTAAAATTGTAATTCCATTTTTTTTTAAACTGATGCTCTCTTTTGTACGATCAAAACCGTAGCCATTGAACAACCTAACGCCTTGGATAAAGCAATCCGGTTGAATAAAGACATAACAAAAATTATTCAAAAAAATTAGGGAAAATACATAACAAATGATAATAGCGATGTTTACTAGTTAAAATAGATCAAGTTTGAATATAATTTAAGTATAGTATCAATATCATATTTTTTATATAAATTTGCTTGAATATAATAATTTAGATTTAATTTTTATTTAAATCTATTCATATTTGTAAATTGATAATTTAAATTTGACCAAACTCACCCATATTATTTTGCTATACAAATAACATTTTTTATTTAATTTTATTTTTTAATTTAAAATATAATTACCTCAATATATTCTAATATTTACGCTGTAATATTATATTTATTTTTTTATAATATAAGCTACATAATATATAAATGCATAAAAAAATAAATTATAATTAAAAGCAAGTTGAGCCGGTCAACTCGGATCTTGGATGTTATAGCAAATATCTAGCCTATTTTTTAAATAAACCTCATTTGTTTGTTCAACTCATTTTTAAATTTCATATTTTTTTATCAGATCTTCTCAAATATTAGATGAATCTTCGAATTTAGACGTATAACTGTTTTATAGATAAACATAATTTAATGTTTGTTTGTAGATTTAATTCAAGAATCAACTCATTAAAACCCAGACCGCTAGACCTCCATGGGGCAATCCTCGTTTTTCCCCTCTTTCTTTACTATCTTCTCCTCCGGTTCTTTCTTTACTAGACTGTTACGACACTACATGGCAGGAAAATCTTAACATTCTTTACTATATTCGAATGTAATTTTTAATTTTTTTAGTCCTTGTAAAAAAGAAAGTTAAAAAATAGTTACAACTTTAAACCAAAACAAGACTTACGACAACAAAGTAAAAAAGAATATGTGGCACAATTTTGTATTCAGGGCAAGGATGGAGGCAAGATTCAGGGGCAGACGATTTACGTTCGCTAAAACGAGTATCGTTGAAATGTTTACGCTATGTCTCTCACCTCATCTATAATTAGACCCACAGGGACATACCATATTCTCTTGCTCTAAGCCTTTTTCTATTACTTACAGTGCTTCAGCCTCCGCCTCCATGCTGATGTGCCTTATTCCTTTGCAAAGTTTAGGGTTCTAACTACTGAATATGCCTTCACCAAAAAGGGGTCTGATACATGGGTGATTTTGTAGCGCATTTTGCCATTACTTCCCCTGGTTAATTTTGTACAACAACTTCTATTCTCCCAACATGATGAAGGGAGTGCGATCCAACCTCATGCTCAAACGTATTGACTGATTAATAAAATTAAAAGAAACAAATAAGTAAAAGAGGTGGAAATAAATCAAGAAAGTAGTTGGATGCCTTGAGGATCTTGTGAACGTGATTTACATGTGATTACAATTGTTTTATAAACAAGCATCAACATGCCATTCTAAATCATTATTGGTTGCATCGAGTGCTCCATCAAAGTTAATCTTAACAGCTAATGGAGTTTGTGGTTTCCACTTTTGTATTTGCCCCGGCAGTCCTTCCTGTCGGTGCTCTGAGCACTACTGTACCCTTGTAAGATGAAACTATGAATCTCGCCTCCTTTTATGGTTCTCTTTTGACTCCCTTATGATGTTTTCTGTTGTTGCTCCCCGAGTTGTTCATATTGTGGTTATAAGTTTATTAGTTTTGTTTGTGTTAGCTGTTGGGAAAACAATAATCAACCATTCCTTCACCACTTCACCATGCTTTCTATTTTCATCCCACACAAACCCCACCAGTTTCTATCCTAACTTGGCTTTTGGGTTATCACATAATACGTGCAAAACTGATTCCTCGACCTCTTCATATCGTGTGCAGAATATCTTGCCTCCAAGGTATTTGTGCCTTAGATACCATAACGAGTAGGCAAAATGTTATGATAGATCCTCCATGTGAGCGCTTTACTTGCTGGAATGGCTGTCAACCCTTGTTTCTTGGGAAAAGTGTTGAATCCATCCTTTTAGTTGTTTATATGAGCAATCAGGGGTGGTTGTGAGCCTCTAATAAGTAGCCTCTGACCACTTTTAACCATGTACTTGTTTTTCAAAATTCCGCACCAAGATGTCTTGTTTGCCTAATCTGTTGGTAGGGATCTAACCTATTTCTTATGCCTCCCTTTGGTCAAACGGTCCATGCAGCATGTCCTGGCGCCACTATTTTGTAAAGTGGTCTATTTTTTCATATACATAGCATGTCTCTTCAAGTTTGTTTTTTAGTGTTTGGATTCAGAAATTTTTCAGCCTAGGAAGCCATTTGTCCTCCTAAATTTGAATGGCCTTCCCATTACCCACCCTTCATCTTATTCTAGTGTTTAGCACGTCGTTTGCTTCCTGCATACTCCATGTTAGTGACAAATTCCGTCCCAGCCGGGTTTCCAAGAAATGATTATGTGGGAAGTACCTTGCTTTGAAGACTCCGAATGCCAATGTGTTTTTCCTAAGTAAAGCTTGGTTGAATCTCTCCATGTCTTTAAATCCCATCCCGCTATATGATTTCATAACACACATATTTTTCCAATTAAGCCATTACATGCCTTTCTTCCACGGTTTTGGATTCCATGAGTAGTCACTGATGATGGTATTAAGTTCGTTGTCACTTCCTGACATATGCTGGGATTGTTTTGAAGAACAAAGTTTATAAAAGCTTCCTTGTCACCTTACCTAAGCACTTGTTGCTTATTTGCATCTGTTTTGTTCTGATTCGCTCCTTCTTTTCTCTGAATGCCCATTTACATCTTCTCCTAATCATAGTGGGCAACCTTATGTTAGTACGTGAAAAATCGAAAAACATGAAAAATTGACGAAAGTTTTAAGGTGTGTAGTAATGTCATTTTTTAAAAAGTTTTATTCGTCCTCACCATTAATTAGGTATACGAAAGGGTTACCGGCATACAAACTTTGAGAATACAATGAAGCCCTATGATTGATAGCATTTTGCATTGACGACATCAATCCAGTTTACATTAAGTAGTGTGTGACAGAACTACTAAAATTCTATTTGTAATTTTCAATCTACTTTTCTATCTATATCTTAAAAATGAGAAGAGTTCTATTTATAGTCAAAAAAATACTTCATGTGAATATAACTTTTTCAAATACATGTCCATTTAAATAGTCACATCACTTGGTAAATAATTAAGAGACATTACTCTTATTTAATTAATTAAAAGATATTACTCTGAAGATATAACCTTTCATTATTTTAAAAATATTCCAACACCTTAGGTATTTCTTTGGATTATTTGTTGCATGTGTTAAAAATCTGTTTGATATTCCCTTGTTGCTCTACTCTAGTATTGCTGCTAAAAACTAGTGTCTATTTTCAAAATTTATTTTCCGAATTGAGTAGGTTTCATATCTTTCAATGATGCATTTGACCTTCTTGTCTGCGAGAATGTTTGCTTCAGTGAATAATAGGCTATCAATGGCGATGAAGAGATAGGTAATGCTAGATTACTTTTGCTACCATGAGCACCGTGAAGATGTCCTTCCGTCTTCGCTTTGCCTAAGAGTGCTGATAGGCTCAAGCTGTAAGTAAAAAACAGGTATAGGCAGAGAGGATCTCCTTGTCAAAGACCACTTTTTAGGATAAAAATATTAGTAGGTAGGCCATTAACAATAACTAAACGTGAAACTGTAGACACACAGGTCATAATAAATTAGATCTATCCAAAATGAGAGCCCGAATTATTCATCATGTCTTCCAAAAAATACCATTCTACTCTATCATATGCCTTTCGCATGTCTAATTGGAACATGAAAGAGCTTCCCCCCTGTTAACCTTGAATTTGGTTTTGATATAACAAACAAACTTAAGCTAAATTAATATACGGCCTTGCACTTTTGTTTAAATTGAAAAAGATTCTTAAAAGTACTAAGGCAATTCATTGAGATATGTTTGAGTCATCAAAAATGATTTTA
>JBBYHO010000008.1:7120712-7135560 GCA_038382025.1 Adansonia gregorii | reverse complement strand
CTTTTGCAAATATGAATAAAGGTATTATTACATGTTATTGAGGTAACATTACATGTTATAATTTTCCAAAAATAACTTACAATTTGAAGTTATCATGCAAAATTTTGACTTTGAAGATAAAAACTCAATACCAATAAGATTTGTAGGACCAAAATTTTGAATCAAAACAATTTTTGAACTTATATATGAAAATATTTTGCATATTGGTCATGTAAAGCATTTTAATAAAAAAGAATGCAACTTGCATTAAACATGTGATTTTTCATTCATAGTATGATAAACAAGTTTATAATCAAATTCAATGTTCACCATACTTGTTTAAGTTATAAAACATAGGCAAATAACAATCAAACTTCTTAAGCCTCATAATACGAAACATAATCGTATAATTAGAACTTTTTAGGCACATTTTTAATCAACTTGAACTTTTCCAACAATTTTTAAATGATAGGCCAAACTTGTTCAAGTGATCATTTGGCTTTAAAATAAATAAATTAAAAAAGTCAACTTTTAAAGCTCACATTTTCTTGAAAATACAATAAAATGGGTAAATGATAGAAAAAATTATTTTAAAGCTTTTTGAATCATTTAAAGAGGTTTCATATCATTATTCAAAATTGTCTAAATGGTTTCAATGTCCATAATTTCTTAAAAATAAGATTTGTTATTCTAAGCTTCGAAAATCATCTAAAACTTAGATTAAACAAATAAAAATCAAAACATTGCAAGTTTGTAAAATTTCTTTGTTTAAGCATGGTTATCAAAATATTCAAAAGCATTTTGTACTAAAGAACTTAATAAAACAAAATTTTACAATTTAAAGCACTATTATCCAAAATTGATTTTCAATGAAAAGCTTGAAATCTTAAAATCATTAAAGTTATTTAATCTTTGTATGCTTCCCTATATATGTGCATAAATATAAATTAATCATGCAATCTAAGATCATTATTTCTCAAGCATAAAATCATCAAAATTAATTTTTTATGCATAAGATCATGCTTGAGCCACCAATCATTGAATTTAATCATCTCAATAACAAATATATGTACAAATATGCTTATACTCACTTGATATGCATAACATGTATATTCACTAAAAAAGTACTTACATCAATAAGCATAATCACCTTGAAACAATAATATCAACAAAATTCGACCATCAATTAACAAACATGAATAGGCAACTAAGATACTCATTCAATAAGCTTAAGGGTTAGAGATTACCCATCTTCTACTTTTGTGTTTCTATAGCATCCAATAAAAGTGCTTTGTTATTTATTGCTTTAACATACCTATAAGAGACAATCACTTGGATTTTAGTACCCAAAGTGCTTTGGTTCTCGAAAATTAGTCACCAAGTCTTTTGTTCTTGTTGTAACTTATACTTGCCTAATTTTATATATTTAATTTTCATAATATGATAAGTATGTGAGGTATAACCGTGAAAATTACAATGAGTGCATTTGGTCATATTTAATTGAAAAGATTTTTCAAAATATTTTGCTTTTAATTTTTCAAGTTATAAATTTCATTTTTGAATCAAAATTTTCTTTTTCCAAAATTTCTTTTTCCAAAATTTCTTTTTCTTTTGACAAGCCTTAACATTTGTTTTCAAATTTTCATTTTGGCTTTCTAAATCATCCTTTATTTTGAACAAAAAATCATTTTCAATCTTTAATTTTGAAATAATTTTTTTATGTTTCAAATTTGTTTTCTCAAACTCTGCTGCTTACTCATCAAAAGCATCTTACAACTCATCAAAAGTGTATGAACTGGAAATACAATACTTAAAAGTTACCATAGACTCTTCAAAAGACATGAAGCATTGGTTAAGCATTTGATCATCATCAAAGTCATCATCATCGAAAGTGTCAGTTTCACTTAACACTGCTTTCTTGTTGGCATTTTCCTTCTTCCATAAAAGATAATCATACTTGACATGGCCTAATTTCTTGCAAGATTAGCACACAACTTTGTTAACCTTGCCTCTTTGAAATTTTTTTTCCCTTATTCATCCTTATGAATTTCTTAAACCTCTTAGGAAAAATAACCATATTTTCATTTTCACCATCTTTTTCATCATTATCCTTCTCTTTTAAATTGATAAAGGACTTTAAGGCAACTCCAACCTTCATTGGTTGCTCTTGTTCATGTTTTATTTTCATCTTTTATGTAAAGAAAGAACCAATAAGCTCATTTAAGGTAACATAATTAAGATCTTTTGATTTCTCAATAGCTGTCACCTTCGATTTCTAAGATTTTGGAAAGCCTTTTAGCAATTTCTTGACCATTTCCTTATTGGGATTTGTCTTTTTAAGAACTTTCAAGTCATTGATAATAACCGTAAAGTGATAGGACATCTCTTTGATGCTTTTTCCTTACTTTATCTTAAATAATTCATAATCAAATATGAGTATGCGAATATTTAATTCCTTTAACTTGATCGGTTCCCTTATGAGTGATTGCCAATTTATCTTAAATTTGTCTGACACTATTATAAAAAGATACTCTATTATACTCATTTGGCCTTGAAGCAAAAACTAAAGTATGCATGGCCTTAGCATTGAGTTAAACTATTTTTGTATCTCTTGTATCTCATTCACTTTTTTCCATAGGAACTTTCTCATTTCCAACCATCTTTATTAGATGAGTAAACGTTTCCTAATTATCCTCCATACTTGATAAGCATTTATTTTGACAAACAGCTTCATTCTTGTTTTTCAATAAGCATAATTTTCACCATTGAAGAAAGCCAGCCTTATAATGAAGTGTCCCTTTTAGACAATAGTTAGCATATCACTACCTTACATATTGTGTGATCTTTAGGTAAAATCTTGCTCAAGGTTGTTAGACCTACAAAATAAGATTAATATTAATTTTTAAACCCTATGGTGATTAAATTAAGAAGGTAGGCTAAATTAATTTCCTAAAATCTTTAGGAAATTAAAACTTTAAGTACGAAATCGAGAAATTCAAACAATGAACATGGAATTGTAATTTAGTGAATAAATAAAGAAGAAAAAAGGATAGCAAATCAAACTCAATAATTTATAAAGATTCAGTCTTGTGCTTATTTCCTCTCTCTTGTGTCACTTGCCAAAGAGTTATTAGTTCACTAACTTGCATTGTTACCTTTAAAGATAAGGTATAAACTTCATAATTTTACATCTTTCAAAGCTTAGATAGCAACATTTTATCTTATCTAGGCAAAAATATAACATCAATACTTTTTAAGACTAAGTAGAAAGCTCTTCCATTTTTTTAAAAGATTTTAATATAAACAAGGATGAACCCCTAAAAGGTTAGGTGTTTACAAAGTTTAGGCACAATGAAGAAGAACAATAATGTACTTATAAATGAATACAATGAATAATGGAAAGGATTAAACCTAGGTCAAGAAAAATTATTTGAAAGCTTGTAAGAGATGAAAAACGTGACTTTAAGCTTTTTCTTTTAATGTCTTTTTCTTTAGAGGTGTTAGAAAAGCCTTTTTGTAGCTTTAGAATGAATTATGGCCACTAGGAATTAATTATAGTTAAAGGGATTGATTTTTCGATCAATTATGTGCTAAGGTATCAAAATTTTATCAAGGTTATCGATATTTGCCTTTGCAAACCTTCAAAAAAAATCGTAAGAAGCAACGTATTGATACTTTGACTAAGAAAGGTATTGATACTTAAACTTGGGTATAAAATTTTACCCTTTTGAAAAATACTAGCTACTGTGAAAAGTATGTATCAATTCATTATTAAAAGGGGTATCGATACTAGCTTGGAAAACTTATGAAAATTTTTTCTTTGCTTTTCAAAAACATGTTAACTTTTTAAAAATAAAGATTCATACTTATGCATGTATTTGTGAATATATATTTTTAGGAAAACTAAGGAGTAAAAAATATTTTAGTATTTTTCAAAGTATTTTCAAAACGATTCAAGGAAAATTACTAAGTTGAGAACATTATACATAAGCTAAGAAAACTTAAGTTTTTGTTATATTATAACTAATATTAATTCAAAGCTAATATAGCTAAAATAAAGCAAAGGGCACAATTCCCCTATCTAGGTATTTTTTCTTAAAAGACAAAACCATGATGACAATCTAAGTATTTCTCTAAATGAATAATACCTCATAAGGGGTGCAGTTCAATAATTATTACATTAACAATACTAAATCAAGTAAAATTATGACTCACATCATTATATAGCATGTTTGTATTATCATTAAAATCCCAAAAAACACTTAGGAAAAAAAAAACTAAAAATATAAGTCAATTCCAAAAATAAAAGATAAGATGTAAAAAACAAGAATAATAAAACTTTTTTCTCTCTAATCACTTCAAGGGGTACCTATATAAATTATGAATATAATTTTTCTAGTTTCTTGTTCTTTTGGAATATGATTTATTTTTTTGCGATTATGTTATAATCTTAGAAATTATAAAATCAATTTTATATTAGTTTGTTAAAATTTTTATAAAAAAGTTAAATTTACCCATTTAAAGTATATAAAATATAATATCATGGTTTTATTTGAAAAAAAAGAAAAAAATAAAAACTTAGTTTGTGAGAATGATTTCAACTTTCTTCATATGTTGTTTGAATAGTCTTAAAAGAGAGACTAAAGATGTAATATATCAAGGTTGGAACCTTTTTTTTTCCTTTCTTATTAATTTGTTAAGTTATCAAGCCAATTTAAGAGATGATAGTCAGGAGTATTTGTACACACAAATTTTTTGTCGAAAATATGACAAACAAAATTTAGAGAAAATAAATAAATTTTATTTATCAGACTTGAGTTACAATCTTTGGATATTCTTTACACTAAAAAAATCCTTTGATTCTTTTCTTTAATAAAAACTTAGATCCAAAGGCCTTCTAGACTTGACCTTGAATCAACGAGGTCTGTTTCAAGGGTCTTCGAGACCTGATCTTGGCAAACAGAATTCGTCCTTTTTCTGTCGCCAAAATAGGATCGTAGAGCAGCTTCTTAAAAAATGGTAGTAGCATTCTTTATGTTCTTCACATTCTTAATAGAAAACTTCTGAAGACTTCGAGAGAACTTGAATTTTCAAAATCTTTTTCTTTTTTTCAAGCTTGTGAATTATGTTGAATGGCTTTGGTGGAGACCCATTTTTATAATACCAATGAGCCAAGTAGATAAAATATCTTAAGGAATATAACTTCTTTAAATTCTTTAATAAATTTATCTTGATATTATCTCTTAATTAATTTAATTTAATTAGAGATAAAATTTTTTTATTTATCTTTAAATTAGTTTAAATTTAATTAGAGATAAAACTTTTTTATTTATCTTTAAATTAATTTTAATTTAATTAGAGATAAAAGTCTAAATTAATTTTAATTTAATTAAAGATAAATTTCTATTTATAATGTCATCATATATGATGTCATCGATTGCACATAGTAATGCAAAATTTAATTGATAATTTCTTAATTAAAAGAAATATCAATTTACATGTGACGATTTGTGACTAGTCAAAATTTTTCTCCTTCTACAGTATGAGCATATAAATTATGACTCAAAAAATGTTTTTACTTAAAATTAAAAATTTGGTTTTAGAAGTTTGAATCTTGAAATAGGGCATATAAGCGTTTAAGCTCTTAAAACATATGAGCAGTCAAACTTATGAGATATGACAGAAATGGTTTTTTATTCAACCCATTTGTATAAAAGCAAATTTCAAATTAAAATATTTAAAGGTCATCTATATACATTACTTGCCCCTTGTACACATTAATGACTCAAGACATATAGAACCCATCTTTTTTACATTGTTCATATGGTTCAAGAGGAAAGCTAAAATTAATTTTAGGGTCACACTAAACTCATGTTTTATTACCAAGTCTTTGTTAGCTAATTTTATCATATCATATTGGCGCGATGAATGAGTAATGCCATTGTCACTTGTCTAAATATTTGATTAACACCTTTAAATGTATAATTAAAATTTCTTTCCTCAAATTTTCAAATTGCATTTCAATTATAAGTATATATGTCAAGTCATATTAAGTTTAGATTGGATTTAAGTATATCAATATTTTATATAGTCTAACTTTCATTTTACTCTATAAGTTGGGCCTTAAATTCTATCTAAACGCTTCTAAATTTATAAATAAATAGCTTAAACCAATTCAAATTATTATTTTTTAAATAAAAATCATTTTTTATTTAATCTTTAATAATTTTTATTTTTAATAAGTTTTTAAATATTTGATAACTTAAAATATTTTAAGAACACCATAAAATTTCAAAATCCAAATCCATGTCCCATCTCAACTTTTTTTAAGGCATTTGCATCTACATATTATATGGCATAGCAAATTGCCTATCATATAAACCATATGTTTGAGTTATTTTAAGTTTATAGAAACTTGATTTTGGATTATATTTTACATTCTAAAAGAAAAATAAATTTGTTTTACAAAAAATTGCACTTAAGAAGATAACAGCAAAGGTAACCCAAACTTGTAACTATGTCGCTTCACTAGAAAGCTCTCATTCATAATAGCTTCTATTCAAAATATTCCTAATTCATATTAGCTCATATTCAAAATAGTTCTTATTTAGAAAAACATCTATTTAGAATAGCTCCTTTTCATAGCAACCTTTATCCAAAATAGTTCCATTTAGAACAACAGCTCTTATTTAAGGTAGCTTTTTTTATAGCTCGTGTTCATAACAACATTTATTTAGAATAGCTCTTGTTCATAGCAACTCATGTTTAGAACAACTTTTGTATAAATTAACTCATGTTCAAAATAGTTCTCATTTAGAATAACTTTTGTTTCGAACAACTTAATTCAGAACATCTTCATGGAATAACTTATTCAAGAAAACACTATCGTAAAAAGACATCTCTAGTAAAAAGTATTCTATGGAAGATGTTCCATTGAATAATACTTCAATGAAACGAAAAAAATGTGGAAATAATTAAAAAATACGGTCGAATTCTTAATTAATTTCATTATTGGGATATTCTAGAGAACTTGGCTTCGTAGATTAGATATAAAGATAATTAAAAGGTTTTCTAAGCTTTCCTTAAAGTATGAGTACTTCTCTTTTTCTTTTCAGAACAAATAGTGAACTCTTGTCCATAATTCACTGTCACTTATAATAATCTAAACTCTCATTCAGTGAAACATTAATTCTTTTTCAATTGACAATCTTTTTTATTATTCTTATTAAATACAAAAGTATAGTTATTCCTATTCTACGATCTATAAATAGGAGTTTTCTCAATTCTTTTAAGGATTTTTGGCATTCTGGCAAGCTTTCTCTAAAGTATCTATGATTATCTCTTCTTTTATTCCTTTATCAGCCTAGATCTCCACCGCACTTAGCCTTACTCCACCATTTCTAACTTCTAATACCCTAATTACAACCACCTACCTTTACGCTCAATAATCAATGGCTTAGTTCAGTTTTCCTCTCCTTTGTCTTGCATGTTTTCTTTATTATTATCCCAGATGTTTTCTTTAGAAAAAAACCCTCACATCATATATATTCAATTATGAAGTCATTAATTTTATTATTACTTTTTATATGCTTCATCTTTTATATTTTACTGTATTACTCTTGCATGAGAACATTTTCTACTAAAAATTCTCATGCAAGGGCCAAAATGTAAATACTCAATTTTAGCTACTTATTTTATTTTCTTTTCTTAAAGAAAACTAAAGTTGTACAAGAATTGCACTTATAAAGATAATAACGAAGGTAACCCAAAATAAGTAATCATGTTGATTTAGTAGAAAGCTTTTATTTAGAACAAGTCTTATTCAAAACAACCTAATTCAAAATAGCTTATTTTTAGAAGCCTTTGTCCAGAATAGCTTTTGTTCAAAACCACCATTTTTTGGAACAGCTCTTGCTCAAAACAATCTTTTTTTAGAAACATCTTTTATTCATAATAGCCTGTGTTCAAAACAGTTCTTATTCGTAATAGCTCAGATTCAGAAAAGCTCTTATATAAAGCAACTTTCATTTAGAACAACTCTCATTTAAAATAGTTCCATTCAAAACATTACCTTCAAGGAACACTTCGTTTTCAAAACAACACTCTCATGGAAGGTCATCTCCATCGATTAATATTCTATAAAAAAATGATCCACTTTATACTACTTCACAAAAATAGAAAAAGTAAAAAAAAAAAAAAAAACTAGATATGGTAGGGTTCTTAGGTTAGTTTTACTATTGAGATGTTCCCGAGAGCTTGGCTTAGTGATTTAGTTAGCAGATAATTAAGATGTTTTCTCTTAACTTCCCCAAAATATAAGTGTTTTTAACTCTCTTTTAAAACAAATAGTGTAACTCTTCTTCATTACTCACTATTACCAATAATAATCTAAACCCCCTTTAAACAAAACATTAATACTTCGTGAAGTGATTATCATTTCCATTATACGCAATAAATACACAAGAATGGCAACTTTTATTTAAAACATATAAATTGGAGTTCTCTAAACCTTTTTGAGGACTTTTGGCAAGCTTGTTGTCTAAAGTTCTCTCTACAATTCTCTTTTCTCTCATTCATTTCTCAACCTTAATCTCCACTGTACTTAGCCTTGCTTCGTCATTCTTTGACTCCTAACACCTCACATACCACCACCTGTCACTATGCTCAATGCTTCGTCATTCTTTGTTGTCTCTCGACACATCTTGTTTTACTTATTTGCAACGCTTCCTCTCCCTACCAAAGAACCGTCTACAAGGTTTTAATTTTTCAAATTTAATAGTTTGATTTGACTATGTTAAGCCTAAATTTATTAAATTTTAAAGTCAAATCCATTTACTATCTAACTAATTTTTTAAGTCATTCAATTTTAGATCATTTTGATTTAATTTAATTCGAATTTCCATTATTTTGAATTTAAATTGAACAATAAGTTCGATTTGTTGGCATTTTTTTAAATGAATAAGATAATATATATAAAAGTTTATGTGAAAGAATTTCAGTAAGATGAAATTAATAAAAAAAAGTGAATATGTTAGCAGGAAAATTAGTAATAAAAGTGAGACATATGGCTGAAAGTTTAAGGAAAAAAAAGGAAAAAAATTGTGGAGAAATGCATTCAAGTTTGAAACGTAGAAAAGCAAGCATCTGGTTAGTGAATTTAAATGATCCGCAATGACCCCCCATCCAAACCTATTTCTTCAACTGAGACTGCCCAACAACTTTGAAAATTCTAATTCTACTACTCCTAAGAAAACGATAAATATAATAGTTGTTACAAAAATATCAATTAATTATTTAACTAAACAATGAACCCTTGTCTACTTATAGGTATAAAGTAGTATATATCCTTTTGGTACTGATTTTCCAACCCGTTCAATAATAACTTTTCCTTGTCAAATATAGATTACTATATCTCTGCATAATGTTGTTCTTATCATTTAAAAGAACATCAGTTATTTCGAAATAATTCTTACCCTTTCTTTTTCTTTTTTTTTTAATTAGCTGCAAAGTGTCAAAGAGGAGACATTCCACATCAACTTAGAAAATTAAAAATATATATATATATAGTTCATATGCCAATCAATTTTTAACATTTTTTTTTTCCTTTGGTTCCAGTAGACCGCATTAATTAGTTTGATTTGCAAATTTACCGAAAATCATGGACCAACCAAGAAAATCAACAGCTCGTACTTTCTCCAAAGTTGACAAAATTGAATGCATATGGGATTTTAATTTATGGGGCTGATAGTAAAACAATGCATTATGTGCCAACTGCTCTCAGAATTTCTTTCTACACTTATTTGGACCCACCAAAAGTTATGAGATTTTTTTTATCCATTTGCAGTCACCAATCGGACAAGGAAAGTCATATGATGAGGCCTTAGGCTTTGTCAGATTAAGAATATAAAGGCAGGGGACAGTTTTTCACAAGTGGAGTTCAATAAAAGGAGAACATATTGACTTTTTATAGTATGCAATTTTCAAAAAAACATAAATGATTTCATTTATCTTTGGTGTAATTTTCAGGTTTTACGGATGAATTTAATAAGATAATATATATGTTAAGAGTATATTTTAAAAAATAATAATTATTTAAAAATAAAATATATAACAATTTTGTAATTTTGTTTATAAAATAAAAAAATCAATTTATGAAAAAAAAATTTTATGTGAAAATTAACATTTTTGTACGTCGTTTACAAATAAAACATCTATGAAATAACATTTTAATAAGACTAAGCGTTTACCATATAGATACAAATAGAGATGTTTATGGGCAGGATTAAGTTTCAATCCAAAAATTTTAAATTTTTTTGTTCAAACCTAAATATGGCCTCGCTCAAAAGCTTAAATTTACTATTCATAAATAATAAAAAAATTTAAAAATTATTTTTTCTTAATATTTACATATTTTTACAATTAAATAAAATAAAATAAAAATATTTTTAATTATTAAATAATAATTCGGGCCAACAATTAACAAATTTCATGTCTAAGATCCAATGCATAGATTTAATTATGAAATTTTAATTATCATTATTGGTTTATGCAATTTAATACAAAATCATTTTAAGTAGTTCGACACTCACTATTGATATGAGATGGGATAAACACAATTCTAATCAAAAAGAAAATCAAAATTTTTATCGTTTTTCTTTATTATCTAATTAGGTATTTTTTTTGTTTAACCTATTTGTAGAATAGATTATTCAATAATTTAATTATCGTAATTTTAAAATCTTCAACTTTCAGTAGATTTATGTAATCATCTTTTAAAAAATATTTTTTAATAGATCTATAATTCAAATCTTAAGATTTGTAATATTTTTATCTCTAAATTATGATCTGATTTATACAAAAAAGATTACCATAATTTTAATAATTAATCTGGATGGAGACCAAAAAAAAAAAATGAAGATGACGATGAAGAGATGAACAGTAATTTAACCTTGCATTTTCCAACAAAATAGAAGCTTGTTTACAGCAACAAAAATAAGTGTGGCAACGCTTGTGCCTGATTCAAACACCGACCAAAAGGCTGTGTGCATATATATATATATATATATATATGTATGTAATAATTAAACAGCTTAATCTATATATTATTATTGCTACAAATACAATTTTGTTTGAAGTAGCAATTCATATATATATATATATATATATATCTTCATCATTTTATGACATATAATATTATTATTTGCAAGCTTGAGACAGTAAAATGCTTGCGCTTTCACTAATCTCAGCTCTCTTTCTCTTCCTCTCCCGCTCTGCTTGAATTTCCAACCTCACTCCGAACAGCTTTGGGCTCACATCGTCATCCTTTTCTTTCTCCAACTGTGCATAATTAGCCACCAAGGCAAGAAGTTCCTTGCGCTTTCTTTTCATGCTTGTCAGCTCCCAGCTCAACACCCCGTTTTCCTTCTTCAGACGCTTGTTTTCATCCACTAGGCTATTGTATCCTGAAGACGAAGTAGTTGACGAAGATTTCCGATCTTCATCAGACTCCTGCCGAGACGCTTGAATTGCTGCACCACTTTGTTGCTTATTGGTCCATGCTTTTCTTCTTCGGATTTTGCAAAGTAGCTCTCGTTCACCCTTTCGAAACATTTCGTTGCAAAATTCCCATCGGCTGGTTGCGACTTTTCGAAATCCCTATATGTAAACGTATGCATGCATGATACAATTATTAAACTGATTAAAATTTTAGATGAAATTTTAGTAAGTATATAGTTAGGATATAACTGATCCTAGTTGCCATCAATTGAGCTTCGGCTCATAATTAACTAAGCTCCCAAAGATTGTTAGGCATGCATATAACTAGAATAAAATCTCAAAAAAATAGTAGTACAGAGTTAATTAATTAGGAAAAATATAATTTTTTTTAAAAAATTATATATATTTTTATTTATTTTACTATTTAAAATCAACTTTGTTTTGGAGAAAATTTTATTTGGAAAAACTATAGGAAAACTACAGTGGATTGGTGGGACACCGGTCTACCTATATATGATTTAATTAAAACTAAACAAGCATTGACCTTTGAGTGGTAAACGTATATCATCCATAACACGTTTTGATTTTATTAGGATCATAAATTCCACCTTCTAGCCAAGTGTTGTTAAGACGTCTTTATGGGTGTTTAGGTGTTTGGGTTGCAGTGCCGTCGGATAATAACAGCGCCTCAAGTTTTTTTGTGCAAATCATACCAGTTGCATGCTTGATGCGTCTAGATTTTCTTTTCTTAAAGGGTAGGTGAAAAAATTCGGATGATTGTAGTTCTTTTAATTTCTTTAGTTTTAATTTTTCATTGATTTTACTTTTAACAAAAAATAATAAAAACAAAGATAATATCAAACTCCATACCTTTTAAGGTTTGAGTATTCATCAATAAATATAAGATCATATGAGACACTGCACACGGTCCGATAAATAGAAAAGATTGCATAGTTTTGTAAAACAAATTGAACATATTTTAGAATTTATTATGCTAATTATATTACATAATATATATATATATATATATGTACAAACACGAATGGAGAAACATACATCTAAACATATTAGACCTTACTTTACTCGGCAAGCGTTCTTTTACTTTTGACGGCTCGAGTAAAGTAATAAAATGATTCTGGTACTTACATCTTTTGCCTTTTAGAACACTGTCTTAGCCTTAAATATATATATATATATATATATATATACAAATGTTTTAACCCATGTCATATAAGGTCAATAACCTTATGCCTTCTCTTTTGGCTTAGCTTTCTTTCCTCTTTCGAAGAAAAGAAAAAAAAAGAGATAAAGCATGTAAAATTTCTCATTTGCTCTAACTTCTAAGGTCAAAAATTGAAAATAAATATATTTAAGCAAGGTGGGGGAGACATGCCAAAACATATAAATTTTTATTCGAAAAAGGAAATATCTATTTGGATAACCAAGTCAACTCATCCGACATAATAGCAACTGATATATATAGAATTTTTATGATATAAGTGTCAAAAATTGATTGCAATAATATGGAAAAAAAAGAAAGAAAAAGAAAAATCTACTTACATAAGTATTAAGCTGCCGCACAAAGCTAGAGAAGTTGCTGTGCTTGAAAAGTGTTGGGAGTAGATCACGAGCAAACTCCGCCGGCTGCCACACCACGAATCCTGTGCCTTCGGCGTTCCAGGATATAACGTCGTCGGTGGACGCGTCCTCCACCAGCATATAGGTCTTCAACAAAAATGGCGGTGGTGCTGATTTCCTAACATATTCTAACAAACCCTTATTATAATCGCTTGCCATCATTGACTCTGTTAGTACAGAAAGTGGGATCTAAATATATATATATATATAAATAAAATTAAGAGAGAAATTAAAAAGGAAATTAAAGAAGAAGAAGAAGAAGATTTGATTCAAGCATGAGGGGAGAAAAGAAGAAGGGCAGTTAAGAACTCCCAACCCCAGCAATAGAAACCCAAGACGACTCCACAGTTCATGAGAAATGCAGTGCAAGGGCAGGGCAGGGCTTTTCCTTCTTTTCTTACCTTTTGAAACTTGAAACGTATGTGATTAAGCCTTCATCGTACATATAGCATTATTTTGCATCATCATGGATTTACTTCTACGTCATCATATTATATAAGAATAATAATTTTAATGAAATGAATATATGTTATGTATGTGGGTCCAAGTGTTACTATGGAGCTTACTTTTGCAACACCCGACCAGTATAATATTCAATGGGAACCTTTAATTACGAAGTTTTGATCAATTTCAGTTTGACCCGTTAATGCTAAATTTGTGTCTCAATTTTTTTACATTGATCATATAAGGATAATTATTTAGTACACCGATCGATAGTGAAATTTTTTTAAATTTACAAACAAAATTAAAATATTATTATATGTCTTATTTATTTACTTTTTATCTTTTAAATATATAGTAAAGATATGTGCCGATTTTTTAACTCTGTTTGTAAAATTAAAAAATTTTATTGTTGATATGCCAGATAATAATCCTAAGTATAAATATAATAAAAATAATTAAATATATCAAAGTTTAAATATAAAATATAATATGTATATTTACTTGTCATGCTTCATTTGTGTTATGTTTTTCCTTGATTTATAGTCAAAAAACTATGGTTCTTCTAAATTAAGAGTATATTTTATATAATGAGAAAATTTTAAGTGTTTAAGGAAGAGTCTTTAAGGGGGTAACCTTAACAAATTTTCCAAGAAAAACAAAGAATAATTTTAGTCTAGTTGCTTTAGGTGTGCTGATGCTTTTCACACTCTTTTTCTTTAATTTTTTTATAATCATAATAATACAAGTGTATGTATCTAACGTGCAAATTCCTCAATGAAAATTTTCTCTCATTGTTGATTTTGATTTCTTCTACCTTCACGATCTCATCTCATACTTTTGAGTTTCTTCAAGCTTCGTACTTACTTTTTTGACTTTGTGCTAGTTTCTGTCTCATTTTCTCTGTTTAACCTACTTGCTTTATGAAGGAGCGTGAGCGACACTCTTTAATGAATTAGATGATAAACATATTTAGACAATAATTGTAATAAAGGATGATTCTGGGATTTTTATTGGAGCTTGAATAACTTTATTTATATAGGAAATATTTCAAAATAAGTGAAAGGAATAAAGAATTAATTGGTTGAATAATAAATTAATGGAAAACTAGCACATATAAAGTTATACAATAGCTTTCGTTAAATTTTAAACCAAGAAATTTGATTTAAAGATCAATTGAAGAAGCTTTGGGTTTATAGGATTCACATCTTATAAGTTTAGAATGAAAATAAGTTTATGTTATAAATTATATAAAGGGATTTATATACCCATGTGAAGGGTTTTAAATGCCAAA
>JBBYHO010000008.1:7108678-7120612 GCA_038382025.1 Adansonia gregorii | reverse complement strand
TTTTCATATTTCATTTTTACTTTCCTTTGCTCATTTTAACTTTCCAAACAAAGGAGTAGTGACTCATTTTCTTTCCATTCAAAACCTTTTACTTTATTTTGTTTTCCATTACTAAATTCAATCCAACAATGGTCTTAAAAAATATGCTTGGAATTCAATTTTAGGATAATTGACTACCCTAATAAATAATAGGGAGATAATCAACAATAAAGTTCAATTATAATTATTAGAATCGAATTGCACAATAACCCAGTCAAGATTTTGGGATTTGACTCAAATGATTGAATCATTGATCATTCGAGACAATGTTCAATTAATAAAAATATTAAAACAATATAAATAAAATTATTAATTAAAATATATTTATTTTTTTATCTTTGACCTCTTTTCAAAAATACTAATCATTGTGTTACATGAAATTTTATCTGTTAATTATCTTATATTTGTAAAATAATTATCTTAAACAACAAAAATCATGAACACAAATATCATATTATATAAAAATATTTTAAATACAAATCCCTTCTATTTATATAAAAGTAAAAAATATTAATAAAAAAATCATCAAAATATAAGTAAAAAATCTGTTATAAAACTAAAAAAAAAAATCATAAAATCTTTTTGAGTAGTTTGACTAAAAATATGATTTAAATTCGTGAAAAACTATTACTTTATCAACTAATTAATAAAACAAAACAAAAAAACCCCAAGGCTTTATCCATTCTAGAAATCAGAACTCAAACTTTTTATAAAGCTAAAATCAAAAGCAGTATAATATTTATATTAACATTAGATTTAGTTACTTGTAAGCCCTAGTTTCACGGTTGTTAGTTAATAAGATTAAACTATTAAAGAATTCTACTCAAAATTTTTGTTAAAAGCATTATCTAAAATATTCTAATAATTATTTTTTTCTAAAAAGAATATGATATTGAAATTTTCAATAATAATTTCTTTTGATATTTATAACATAAAATCATAAATAATAAAATAAATTTTATTACTACTTATAATATAATATAAAATATTTATATCATAAAAAAATACTTATTTATAAAATTTATACATTGAACATAAAATTACATATTATATAAATATTAAAAATTGCATTAACATTGAAAATTAAATTAATATAACTTTTTTCTTTTTATTTTTGTTAGATTAATGAAAAATTATAAATTTGAAATGTAACTATTTTTACTTATCATCAGATAAATTTTATTTACCCAAAGTCTTTCAATGTAATTAAAATTCATAGCTACAAATATGATAATCGTATTATCCAATAAACTCATTTAATCAAAATTTTTAATATAATTAAAATATTAATTATAAATATGATAAATCTTAATAATAATAATAATAATAATAATAAATATGTAAAATAATAAAATTAATAATATAATATACAATAATAAATATTTTACTCAATTCAAAAAATTTTTTATATTCGTTCTTTTATAGATATTATAGATGATAGATATTAGATACTATCTTTTAGCGTAAAAAACTGAAGCAACCTAGTTTGTTTGATAATTTTAAAATCATTTTGAAATAAACATATATTTTAACTAGTATGAGACAATAAAGAAACCTTAAGGGATCACTAGTTTTTCACAAACATGGCGGATCAATCCAAATTTTTTCAGATTAATTATATAAACAATGCGAATATAAAAACCGACCCGAGTCCAGTAACTGGATCAACAATCCACGGTTTAATAACTACTAGAATCCCTTTGCCGCTTCGTTGGAAAATTTTTAATATTTATCGATATTAAATTAAATTAAAAATTATATTAATTTACATCAAATTACATTAAATAGTTAAATTTTATTTAAATAATTTTTTGTTTTAAAATCTTAAATAAATGAATTTAAATTTAAAATCGAATCATTATGATTATGCAAAATTAAGATAAATTGAGATACGACACGAATGTAGTATAAAAAAATAATTAAAACAAGAAAAAAAAATAACATAAACATGACACGAATGCACGAGCATGTAAAAGTTTATATAAAACTAATATCAACGTATAAAAGTTTATATAAATTTATAATATTTTGAATAGAAAAAAATAAAACACAAATAAACAAACACAAATGCAAAATATTTTATCAATAGAGACACGACACGAACATGCCCAAAACCTACAAAATTTTTCCTAAATTGAATTACAATAACAAACTATATTAAATATGAAATGAATTGATATATGATACAAACACAATTAAAAACAATATAAAAAATAATATGAATATAATATAAATACATGAACGTGTCAAAATATACATAATACAAATTTTTTATATGTAAAATTTATAATACTTTGAACACACAAAATTAACACGAATATGTTATGTACAAAAAATTTTTGCTAAATTGAGTTAGCATGAGCTAATGACAAATTATGCAAAATATGTCATGCACTAAGATATGACATGGATACCATACAGATACATTAAATTTTCTGTAAATTGAATCACGATAGCTAATTATGCAAAATATAAAATGTTGAGACATGA
Source organism: Adansonia gregorii (assembly GCA_038382025.1). Taxonomy (NCBI): domain Eukaryota; kingdom Viridiplantae; phylum Streptophyta; class Magnoliopsida; order Malvales; family Malvaceae; genus Adansonia; species Adansonia gregorii. Next base: position 7,118,083 of record JBBYHO010000008.1, on the reverse strand, counting down.
TACAATTACAACATATACAAAAAAATAATTAAAACACAACACAAAAAATAACATGAACCAAACATGAATACTCGAACATGCTACAATATACATAAATGAATATCTAATGTGTAAAAGTTTATATAAATTTATAATAATTTAAACACAAAAAATAACATGAATACAAATATATAAAGAAATTAAAATGCAACATGAAAAATGATATAAACATAATATAAATACACAAACGTGTGAAAATATACATAAAATAAATCAAATTATTAATGTTTAAGAATTTATAAAAAATATAATATTTCAAGCATCCAAAGAAATAACAAACATGACATAAATTTTACCCTTTTTTCTCATTCTTTCTCCTGCCTTTTCTTTCTTTTTTTTATTTCCCTTTCTTTCTTTTTTCTCTCTCCTATCCTTTCCTTCTCTTTCTTTTCTTTTCCTTTCTTACTCTCTCCTATCGTTCCTTCTCTCTTCCAGTCTCCCCCTCATGAATTGGGGGGGGGGGGGGGGATGACACGTGTCAGCACATGAAGAGTTTGTGTAGTTCATATTAGATATAATATATATATATATGTTACATGCTAAGAACAGATTAAGACCTATAAAGCTTTTCTTAAATGCATGCTCTAATACACATTTACATTCAAATGAAGACACTAAGATCTGCCTACCTCTATTATCTTTAGAGGGTGCAATTTTTATTTGTTACGAAGACCAATTTAATGCTAGGATACAAGCTATCTTATTTAATGCTCAACTGTAAAACCAATTCCACTGATCTGATTTTTGGTACAAGTCTAATATTCATGCCTCTCAATAGGTATCGTACACGTGGGATGTCTTAACATGCTATACAATATACACTAATTCTTTCTTTGCTCTCAGAATTCAAGTGACAAACCTGTAGAAGCAAGCAAAAGTCTCATTCTAAGACAAACTGAGCTGTGAACACTTTGCCTGTGTTTTATAAAAAGAAAAAAAAAAATCCGCAAAAGAAGAATTCAAGCAAAATATGTTCCTCATTTGGCACCCGAATTACTCATTCCTCTGGTCGAAAAAAAGTATATGTTGAACTAGTCTCAGTCTTTGTAACCTGCACAGAAATGTTCAATTTGTTTATGAGGCCAACCTTACGTAAGGACAATGAATTAGGGAAAATTCCCGCTTATATAGCTTACCATTTTCGTAACCAGCAGCGCCTGAAGGAAATAATACATTTGATTTCAAACTACAGAAGAATAGTTTAACACACCCCTGCCATCTCATTTGATTTCTTAATGTCTGAGGTGATAGTAAACTCAGGATAAACCACTATGCTAGTAGATGATAGTTATGCTATGCCTAAGCAGCATGAGGGAAAGTATTTTTCGTCAGTTATGTCAAAAGCATCTTTTAGTAGGTTTTTAATTCCGGTGTTAATGCTACAGTCATAAAACTGCAACGACTACTATATTATCATCAATTAGGGGAAGGGGACTACCTAGACAAAGCAATTTCAGAAATCACTAGTATCAAATTTTGAGCTCCTTCCATAGAATGCATATTAATAATCAGTAATCAGAAATGATTGTTGTTCTGGTAGAAAGAATTTATCACACCTTATTGATCTAAACAAGTAACAGGTTTATCTTATCTCAAAAAAAGGAGGTAAGAGGTTATCTTACACCCAGTTCTCTTAGCATTTCTTATTGAACAATGTACTTTCTCCCAATAGCAAAATTATATGGCTAATGAAATGACCCACAAACAATAAGCGCGTGAAATATAACTACAAAAATACCATTGTCTACTACTTATATCATTTTGCTTAGTTCTTCTTAAGAGTCAAAGCTTTGATGAAACTTATACCAACCTCAGGATTTCGAGATGGGCCAGTAGGAAGAGCAGGAACAAGAGGCGTCCAAAGCCCAGGGTCCACCAAGGAGTCAATGGTATTGTAGTTGGTGAGAAGTGGAGCAGACAAGAAGGGAGTCAAGGGGAACACATTTTTCTGAAGAGACAATCCACCAGTCATCCCCATTGTGGCTCCAAGTCTATCACTCCCAGTACCGTGATTTACTGATTTTTCAACTTCCTTGCCGTGATCCATTTTGTTTATAGTATTTTTATTCTCATTCTCATCGTTATCAGCATTTTGTTCTTTTTTCAGTGCTTTCTCTTGGAGGCTCTTGAAATCTGCAGATCGGGACAAAATACTCAAGGCAGAGACAGAGGACCCTTTACGTTTTGTCCCTTCAAGGGATGTGCCCAGACGGGGCATTTGGTAAGGTTCAGTAGGCTGCACTGCCCACTCTGATGTTTTAAGTTCACTGCCAACGTCTTCTGGGCATGCATGTTTAGTTTCTTCAGAGGATTTTGTTCCAGCTTCTGCTTGACGAGTTTTGTTGGTTCCCCACCACTTAATATGACCCGTTAAATCAATCTTTCTTTCAATGCAAAAACCACCAACGTAATCACTTTCTGTGGCTGGATTATCACCTGCACAATTGATTTAACAAGATAGCAATCAGATGTTACCAGTCCGAGGAGTTTACATGTGAAAGTTCGATATTACATCTGGCTAGAGATGGTGTGAACTTACCATAATGTATACTATTGAAGTATTCAGATCCAGCAACACGACCAAATGATGAGTCCCACCTACGACTTCATGGTTTATAATAAAAGTTCCAAAAAAAAAAGTGAAAAAGGAAAAAAAAATGCACGTCAATAACCAATGCATAAATTTCAAAGATGCTAGGCTCCCACAACTGGGAATTGAACAATATTAAGAAATTTGCAGGAGATAAATGAAGAATTAACACTTTATTAGTACTATCCAATTCACAAACATATTAAAAAAGAAAAAAAGAATGATGATTTCTTCTGATTTCTTCGAACTGTAAAGGACGTTTCTTTGCATTCTGAAAACATTATATCGAGAGAAAGGTTATGTACATGTGAACCCTTTTTAGGAAGATAGATGTGCTCAAATTCCCATCAAGAAATCTAATAAAACAGTTTAACAGGACAGCTGATAAACGGTTGCTGAGAGACTAACTTATCCACTTGCATTTCTAACTGAAGTATAACATTATGCATACCTTTAAGTTGTTTCTCAAGTTTGAGGCAGAATACAAACTACTAAATGGAAGAAAATTTTGCTTTTCCTTTTGTGGACAATAGATGGATAAATAAAATATCAAGTAGCTAAATACACTGTCGCATTACGCAGAAAATGGGATCCTTAATTTCAACAGGATTTTGGGCTTGAACAGGATTTAAAATGTACACAATCAAGCTGCCAACTTTGGCAGCAATGGTCTTGCGTGGGTTGTTGGATTTTGAAATTCACTAAAGATATTTAAAAGTATGTGTCGAAACTAAAGGGGAAGCTTTAGCAGCCATCAAATTACCAATCTTTGAAACTACTAGTTATATCCACTAAAACTGGTAACTGAATGGTAGACTTTACATGGATATGAGTGTGGATATATATGTTAAAAATTGTACCTCGAAAGACCACGATATTTAGAAATTCCTCTCGAGAAACCACTGCTTTTTCTGTAGAGAGACATCTTATCAGTAAACAGCTCTAAACTGGAATAGAAACTTCTACAATTCATACACACCTCCGAAGAGATGCAAGATAGTCCTCTCTTGACACATTCTGCATCTCTTCAAGATCCCTAGTATAGTCAGTAACCTGCACATAAATTTCCATTTAGAACATTGAATTTCAGACAGATGTGGATTAAAGCATTGAGCTGAAGAGTTAAAATATATTCTTTTGTGCCAAACCAGCTCTCTCAACAACACCTGCCCTTTTCCAAAGCCCAAAACCCAACCCAAAAAAATCAAAAGAAAGAAGAATAAGTGGGTACAAACCTACGTTACCTGAATTCTTCATTTTCCTAATACCCATGTCCAGTGTTTGAAACATATTTGGACATGGGTATGGGAGTCCAGTCCCCAAATATATGGAAAATTTTAGACAAAATAAGTATACAAATGTCAATATTAGACATATACCCGTATTCGACACTCACCCTCAAGTCCAAATAACATAGGTCAAAACTACAAGGCAAACCCATGATTGATGGGAGAAAAATAAATATCTTAATAAAAATTTTAAAACAAGAAATAGATTTTAACTTTATGAAAAATTTTAATTTTCTGAATCTTATAATACTAAAAACATTTTTTTTATTTTTTAATTTAAATTGATTTTTTTTTTTAGAAAATTATAAATAATAAGGCAAGTAACATTTTTTTTGGCTAATTTTACCATGACATTTTCACTAATGTGTTAGTTGCTGGGGCAATATGCTGGACGAAATTAAAGTTTGACTATACAATTGTGAATTTCTAATGAATATACTGGACGAAATTAAAGTATATGGCTGTGAATTTCTATTCATTAGGTACCAAATTGACAAAAGTAGTATAGTTCTGGTACCAAATTATACATTAACCAAAAATGATTTTCAATTAGTAGCAAATAAAACAAAAATGATGAGCATCTAAGGACCCAGTATTTCAAAGCATCTAATTCATCTACTTTTTTGTGTAAGGTGGTAGTCCTAGTGATCATCTTACTGGAAAATTAATAAGTGTCCCAGGACCCCAGTATTTCAAAGCAGCAAGGTCATATGCTCTTGCTGCAGCCTCCTCGTCATCATATGCCCCTGAAAATATATGTTGCTTTATAAACATAAAATAACAGAATGAATGAACAGGCAAGTTCAAATAAATAAAGTCATGAATCTTTAGACTTACCTAAGTAGACTGACAATAGTCAAACACCAATCATCACATGCACCAAAAAAGAATAAAAGTATTGTCAGCTTTCATGAGGAATATGAACTATTAAGTTCCAATTTTTTGCTAGACAAATTGTAAACAAATAAATAAAAAGTTACAATTAACTAGCCTGCAAATCTAAAACAGGGGAGAAAAGCAGATAGACAGACCTTGCTTCCCTTTTTTGTTCTGATTTTGATTCCAAGTACTTTTATCCCAAAGGTGAGCTTCATAGCGACCGGTCCATCTATGCCTATTATACATCAACGTTGAACAACAAGCATCAATCACCCATGTATAGGGATGAGTGGTATTAAATTCTTTAGTACTTTTAAAAGACAGGCAACTGTAAAACATGCATCACCTAAGAAAAAGGTTGTGGTATTAGACTGTATCTTTTATTTCCTTTAGAATGGCCTAGTTTATCCATTTATTTATAGTAGTCAACTTCAACTTACAACTATCCCCATTAGAAAGGATATCAATTACACAGCACAGAAAGCTCTATTCTCGAGTAACATGAAAAACTTTAAACAAAATATTCCTTGTTGTACACATAATTTGATTCCCTTTAAACAGTACATTCCTTGTTCTACACATAATTTGATTCCCTAAAGCTTAAACTATTTCTTGTAGATTTGTACTCCAATATCTCATGGTAGTGCAATTTTTTCAAAGTTTCACCAACAGCAAAGGGAAAAACAGAGGTGCGGCTACCAAAAGCAGATTAAGGAAAAGGTGACAACTATATGCTCACAACTGCCGAAATAAAAACATAGAGCCTACAAAATTTTGAAAAAGTAAATGATGTCCCTTCCAGGTCTTGCAGTCACTATGTTGTATACATAAGAGAAACGCAGTTGATTCCCCCCCCCCCCAACTTTCTTTCATTATGCTTTTCCAAAAGCCAGCAGCAGCTGATTTAATATGCTATCATTCTGTATAGTTCTCTCCTAGGACGCGTATAATCAATCATTCATAGGATTGCTATCAATTAATCAAAATCATATTTCCAAATTCATCCTCTTCCCCCGACTTCCTACTTACCTGTCAAGCACCAATCATCAAAGAAATCAATCGTGCCCCTTGACCCTTTCCCTTTCAATTTTTCTTCGTTTGCAAAATGATAAACTATAATTCCGAAATTCCAAATATACAAGTTCTCGAAATTTAGTTCTTTTTGCAGTCTAAAAGCTAAGGTTTTGATCATTTTAATTTCTCACTTTAGTAATTACTTCCAGCAACAATTACGAATGCCCAAAGCTAAAACCAGTTGAATCCCAGCTCAAATCCATCAAAAACTATTCGAAACTGACACCTTTCACCCATCAATTAATCTAATAAACCACACATACAAATCAGATTTCCTTCAGATTCATCCATCAACATAAAATTCACATAAACTGTAACTCCATACTCATGATCTTTTATTTCAATAAGAAAAATAGAGATTTTAAGTAAAGCTAAGCAAGTAAACCAAAAAAAGAACTTAAAATAACTTCAATAATTGGTTTGTTTTTTTTCTTTTTTACCTGGTAACTCCACGGTAAATGGAGCTGCGCTTACCGGCAGTGCAAGGTGGCATCTTACTGATACGTTCTTTAGCAGTGCAGCCTCTATCTTTCTTCGCTTTCTTCAATCCTCTGCACAGTAAAAGCTGATCGTTTGCTATCACAGTCTCCGAATTCTCTCCGCCACTGGCCTCCGCTTTCATCCCTGGATCCGAAGACGACGTCGAAGCCATGATTAAAAGGGGAAAAAAAGAACAAAACCCTAACCCTAGGAGAAAGAATTTCAAAAACCCAAAGAAAAAACAGTTAAGTTGAGAGAGTGAGCGAGCGAGAGGGTTGGTTTTTTTTAGGGGGCTTCAGCCTTCTAGGTCTGATTTTCACTGTAGAAGGAAAAAGAACAGAGAGAAAGAGCAAGATGTATTTACGAAAATGTCCTGGTAGTTCTTCCTATTAACTTAGTGATGATTGGGGTTTATAAAGACAAAAAGGCTGTAACGGCTAGGATAGGAAGATGGCTAGTTCTGTAATTTAACATTTTTTGAAAGTCTTGTGCCATTGGCATCTGTCAACAACAATGAGTCCCCCGAAGCCGACGTCGGTTTTGCATGTTTCTTTATTATAATAATTGATTCCCGACCAAAAACAAAAAATAACATTATTAATCTATCCTATGTCTATATCCTATTATAATTTATGTAATTAAATTTAATATAACAAATTAAATTATATTAATTTAATTAAAAAATTTATAAAAAATTTAAATAAATTAATGTCATAAAATAATAAAATAAAGTTTTAATGTCTTTTACATTTTTATATTTTTTGAAAAAAATAATAATTTCTTTATATCCATTCATTTTTTTCTTAAATATACTCTCTTTCTTTTTAAATATTTTTTTTTCAAAATAAATATTTTTAAATCATCCACGTTTTTCAAACATATTGACTTTCTTTTTAAATATTTGTTTTCAAAAATAAAATTTTTTAAATCATTATTTTTTATTTTTACTCGTGTATTAAATGTGTCAATTCAAGTACTATATAATAAATGCGATTGAATTTGATATTACCCTTAATTCATCGAGTTTATATATTTTAAACTCACTGATAACATTAATGTTAACTTTTATATCAAAAAATTTAAAAATTACCATTTCCTTAAAAAATAACAATTTCTTAAAAAAAAAAAACACTACCCAAATAATTTTTTTTAAAAAAGAACCTACCTACTTAAATTTAAGTTACTTATTCTTTTAAAAAATATTTTTTACATTTTTAAATAACTACCTATTTATTTAATTTTTAAAATAACTATCCTTTCTTTAAAAATTATAAATATATTTTTACATATTACTCTAATAATCTCTTTTAAAATTATATGCGTTTTAAAATTTCATTTATTTCACTTATACATGGATTTGCTCAATTCTAGTTACATATATAATAAGTGTGAAGTAATTGAGTTTGTGGCATGACCTCATAGGATACTAATTCAGTAAATTTATTTTAAAAATTATAAATTTATAGTATAATATAATGTAAAATTAAATATATTTATATGTTTTACTTGAAAAAACTATTATATAATGACATCATCAAATAAGTTTTTTTTTTTACATAATCAATTAAATTCATTTTAATATATAATTTGTTTTCAACCCATAAAGCTATATCAAAACAAAACCAAAACAACCCTGATTTTATTTTATTATTTTAATTCTATTTTAGATTTTTTGTAATTTCATTAAGTTGATATCCCTTAATTCATAATACCGACTCAATCACAAACCTTTATTAAATCATACCAGTCATCTCTATGATTTTTATGCAATATTTTATTTTTATTTATTATTTTTAAAATTTAATTTTAGATTAGAATCTTAGAAATAATTTTAAATTTATTGGTTTTGCTAATCACCATTAAAATTCAACAAAATTTACAACTGTGGTGTCCCGTGGCAAATTTCGCCATTAATAGAAAAATTCAATTAAAATTCAAAATTTAATTACAAAACTTAATCGAACAAAAATAGAGCGGCAAAATAATTTGAAGTTAAATTTAGTACAATAAATTGAATTTTAATGTAAAAAATATAATAATAAATATAAATCAAAATAAATATAACCAAAATTTTTAATCTTATGAAAAATTTACATTTTAACCCGTTAATTTTTTATGAACTTTCCCATCTAGAAGTCTTAAATTATTTATTGGGTTTTGGACTTCGTAATTGGGTTTTGAAACCCAAGTTGGGTTTTTGCCCATTGCTCTTACTTTATGACGCGGTGGGAGGAGCCTAGGCGGTAGTAAATTTGTTCAGAGCAGGATTGCTCGCACGCTTTGATAGGCATGGTTTCTATTGAATCGAGTTCGGATACGGGATTTAGATTGATTTAATTGAATTAAAATTATTATTTATTTAATAAAAATAATTTTTATTTAAATTTAATAAATATATAAATATTAATATAAAAATATTTCATATTTTAAATAGTAAAATCTATCATTAATAAAAAATTTTAAACATTTAAGCCACAACCTAACCATCTCAACTTATAACCAAGTACTAAAGAATTATATGTTCTTCGTGCCCTAACAATTGAATATAGCAAGGAGTAGCATATAAAGAAGCAAAAGAGTGGTGGTCGTTCTAGAAAATTAAAATGGAAGAAATTGGCTGGGGATAAGGAGGAAATTCTGAAGCTAAAATTGAAATGGGAAAAAGAAAACAACAAGAGCAGCTTGTGGAACATAACTTTTAAGGATTCTACTGCTCACCTAAATCCAAAGATTCACATGAAATTTAAGAGTTCGTGCACAAAACTGAGACCTATTCAAAAATCAAACTTGATCTTTGCATTAACATCAACTTGAACGTAAATCGGCTCAATCTGTATTATGAATTATTTATTGTTTATATTTATATATATTACATAATTGTATTTATGTAAAATTTAATTGAAAGAAATATTCTTTTAGCTATTATTGATCAAGAAGAATATTTTTGTTTTTAAACACAAATAAACATTTTCTCACTTTTGTGTAAGTCTTCGAGTTTGTTTTTTTAGTTTACTTTAATTACTTTTGATGATTTACAAGTATGTTATACAAACT
>JBBYHO010000008.1:7078147-7105587 GCA_038382025.1 Adansonia gregorii | reverse complement strand
TATATATATATATATATATATAAACGGGAGATCATCGTAAATGTCTGTATCAGTAGAGCTTATTCGTTAACATCATACGCATGTTGTGTGTATATATATATATATATAGCGCGAAATAGGCGGTTTCCTACTTAGACCATCCTTGATATAAACGGAAGGCAAAGCCATTTTTGTCGCGTGGTCTCTCAGACCCACCATAGGTGAGAGCTTGGAGGTGAAAAGGAAGCGAAGAAATGAGAAAATAAAGCCAAACCCTGAGAAATTGACGAGAAAGAAAGGGGAGAGGCAGTGGAGGCTTTGTTTGAAGGCAACAATGCCTAGCTGGAAGAAACGAGTGTCGTTTTGCGGAGGCATTTGCAGAGAAGAAGAAGAAGAAGTTGCAGGGTCATTTAATGCGAAAGAGGAAGAACTTGATCGATTTGATATGGAAGGCAGTCAGTTTAGCCTTAGCGTAAGCGTTTTGCCTTCGCTTGGCCCTACTCGTAGCAACCGCAAGGTCAAGCTTCGTAGATTCATTCTCTCCCCTTTCGATCACCGTTACAGGTACTGCATTTTCATTTTGCATTGTTTTCCATCATTTTTTTCGGCTTTTCTTAATTGGTTTTGGAGGTAGGAAGCAAATAATGAGCATAAATGGTTCCATATTCTGATAATTTCCTTCGTTTTTTCTCAGCTAAATTGACATTTTTGCAATATATGACTTTAAAAGTGTTTCTTTCAATTCTATTCAAATTCTTGGCTTCAAAGATACCTTTATAATTAATGTTTAAACTTGATTATTAAATTGTTATTTCCGGGAAATAAAAATTAGTAATATAACAAGACGACGGCAACGATTTATTTTGCAGGAGCTGGGAGACATTTCTAGTATTTCTAGTGTTCTACACAGCTTGGGTTTCTCCATTTGAGTTTGGGTTCTTACAAAATCCTCAAGCGCCTCTCTCGATAACAGACGACGTTGTAAATGCATTTTTTGGCATCGACATGGTATTGACCTTCTTTGTAGCATACCTTGACAAAACTTCATATCTACTGGTTGATGAACCCAAAAAGATTGCTTGGAGATACATTCATACCTGGTTCTTTTTCGATTTCGTCTCCATCATTCCTGCTGAAGTTGCTCGCTTTATATTGACCCATCCTTTTCCGTCATATGGTTTGCTTACTTTGCTGCGTCTCTGGCGTCTTCGGAGAGTCAGCCAATTCTTTTCCGGGTAAGAAGGCGTTCTTTCATCATCATCTCATCTGCTCAAAAGTTAGAATTCTCATGACAACTCGGACCAATTGGAATGACTGGAAGTTCGTGGGGTTTGATTCATCTCATACTCGGTACGAGTGAAATATAAATATAGATAAAGGACTTCCCAAACCATTAGTTTAAGCTTTTCCAATGTCAACTAATAGGTTTATGTAACTGCCAAGAACTATTCGACATAAAAGTTTAAACTGTTTAAGTGATGGTTTAAGAGCAGTCTTTTGTTCACTAATAACTTATAATGAAATTTAATAATTTACAGAACTAAAGGGTATTCAGTATTTGAATACTAGAGCACTTGGTAAAGGAGACTTTGGTACCGTGTTAGAACTGCTCAACCAGAAAAGTTATGAGGTGGGGGTGGAAAAATAGTTTTTATTCACTAACATCAACAACCTTTATTCCTTTGTTTAGGTTGGAGAAAGATAAGAACTATAGCTATTTTTGGGTTCGATGCCTCAAGCTTATCTGCGTGAGTATTTCTTAGAAACAAGAAATATGTTAGTATTTGTAAGAGTTGGAGACTCTTAAATTTATTCAATATAGGATGCATGTTACTAGGCTTCTGATGCTCAATGCAGGTTACTGTCTTTGCTGCTCATTTTTCCGGTTGTATCTTCTACTATATGGCTGCTCACTATCATAATCCGGAAAGGGTGTGGCTGCATCTTTATACAGAGGACTGGCAGACACTGTCGATAGTGGATCGGTATATCACATCGATTTACTGGTCCATAGTCACCCTTACAACCACCGGTTATGGTGATCTGCATCCGATGAATTCAGAGGAGATGACATTTGACATATTTTACTTACTCTTTAATCTTGGACTGCAAGCGTACTTGGTCGGAAATATGACTAATTTGATTGTCCATGGAGCAAGTCGAACAAGAAAATTCGTGAGTTAATTATATTTAATCATTTATGCCAATTCTAGTATTTCTTCTTAACATTTCTATAGGATCTTTCAGCTGGAACATCTCTATTGTTTGAAATTGAATGGTCATTTTCAACTAGGGGTTGGATTAACTTCAAAAAATTTACGTTTGTCACCAACTAATCTGCATTGTATTGTATATGTATTCTGTTGAGTAGAACTTTCCATAGGCAAGACAAGCTGCTCTAGCATTTTAAAACATTCCAAGCCTTGTTCCCAAGTTCTCAGGCTTACTTTTTTCCCTTTTTCTCTCTTTTGGAATAACAATATGTTTTATTTAACCAAAGAAGCAGGGGATAGCCTGCTACAGTATTACAAGGCTGATGATCCAGGCAACTAATCAATGAACAAATACAAAATTTAAAATTTGAGGTCCTTTGAAACATCTTTAAGACTGGATAATCTTCCTTCAACAAGTCCTGCAATTTTTTGTCAATATTTGAGAAGTCGAGGCCTGTGATTTCCCCAATAACCTGTTATTTCTTTCTTGCCGTACAATGTTTTCTCAAGCTTCTACAGGCAATATGATTAACTAATGAGTCATGGGTATTTTGTCTCAATGGATCAATTAAAGTGATTTTGAGTTATTTTCGGCTCTTTCCAGAGAGAAAGCATCCAAGCTGCCTCAAATTTTGCACAAAGGAATCAACTCCCAGTTCGCCTGCAAGATCAGATGCTCGCACATTTGTCTTTGAGGTACCGAACTGATTCAGAAGGAGTCCAGCAGCAAGAGATTATTGATGCCCTTCCTAAAGCTATTAGATCAAGCATTGCACATTTTCTGTTCTATTCAGCTGTTGATCAAGTGTACTTGTTCCGTGGGGTATCAAATGACTTACTTTTCCAATTGGTAGAGCGACTACAACTGCTCTTTGTTTTTATTGTTTGATCAAATGTCAAAAGATCTATCATCTTGCTATGAATAAAAGAACAATCTTTGTTTGTATGTCTACATTTAAAGAAGGATTAACTCACACTAAAATAAGAAAAAAAGTTAAATCACAAGGCCTTCAAAGTACCAATGAATTTTACATGTAAGTGAAAAGATAAGTTTATTTTACTTGTCTTTGAATTGTTGCATTTTGAAGGTCTCGGAGATGAAAGCCGAGTATTATCCCCCCAACGAGGATGTAATTTTACAGAATGAAGGGCCTACAGAAATGTACATATTGGTAAACGGTGCTGTGGTAAGAACTCTGCCCCGTCCACCTTCATCTTTTGCTTGTTCGTATAAACCAGAATCTGAATACAAGAAATTAATGTACATCCAGTGCTAATGGAAATAGGACTAGGATGGACTAGTGAAGAAGCTTTTTCACCCCTAATTTTTTGTTTCTTAAAGAGAAATGTAAAGGTGAATGTCTTCCAAGAAAAAGGCCAAAAGATGATAATAAGAACCTTAGATCGCCTAATAAACTCCTCGTTGGGGGACCTCTGCCACCTGGAAATCAAAAGATTTCATCTTCTTTGGCCAGATGTAGTTTCTAACATCAATAGCTTGCTTGACAGGATCTGATCGTGCAAAGAAATGGAGCAGAGCAGGCAAGTTTACTATAAAAACCATTTTGCACCGAATAACATTAGTTGAATTATCACTGAAGTAAAAGAGCTTGCTTCTTATTAACTTCTTCCATATGGCTATGGATCATTGCAGGTTATTGGTGAGGGAACCGCTGGAGATGTTGTTGGAGAGATAGGGCTGCTCTGGTACAGGCCACAATTGTTCACAGTCCGGACCAAACAGTTGAGTCAGCTGCTTCGTTTGAACCGCAATGAATTCTTAAATATTGTTCAGGCAAACGTTGGAGATGGGACAATAATCATGAACAATCTTCTTCAGGTTATTTCACTTAGGCTATTTCTTTTTATTTCTTTGATGATTTTAACTTGTTAACTGTGGGCACATTTATTGTCAGAAGATTCCAATCTCATAAAAATTGTTTGCATAATACAGGGACTACTACTACATACTAAATCTTCATTACATGTCGGAATATCAGACTGCCATTCGGAAAACCTTATGAAAATGGTTTTGATTAGTTTAACGTTGCAGTTCTATATTCCTATAGATAATATTGCTGCAGTCAACCATCTAAATAGCCAGGATTCAGAATTCTGAACAAATAATGTCTTTTATCTTCCCTCGCAATCATGAGACAGTTCTCAAAAAAGACATAGTATCGAACTCATAACGTGATAGTTCGCATTTAAATTCCTTTTTGCATTTGTTACAACTGTTAAAAGTTTATCATAGGAAACTTTCATACTGAGCAAAACAAATTTTCCCTATGTACTATTTGTATAATCGAAATGAAGTTGATGCTTTTATTAGTTACGTATTGTTCAAATGTAATTGGACAAGTTCTAAACGTTTATATGTTTTGGAGATGCATGCACATCATGCCAGAACAAATATATGCTGGCCTCATCTGATACTGTTATTGTGCTTTCAAGTCTGTGCTTAATGCAAACATTCTACACTATTAAATGGATCTTATGAACCAGAACGATGAGACTTATGGGTAAAATAAATTTTTGTGGGAGAAATCTACTGACTGCATTTACTTGAAGTGATGCAGCATCTGAAGGAGTCCAAGGATCCGGTGATGGAAGAAATATTGCATGAAACGGAACACATGCTAGCAAGGGGCAGAATGGATTTGCCTCTTAGTTTATGCTTTGCAGCAGCCAGAGGTGATGATTTATTGCTGCAGCAATTGCTGAAACCTGGTTCGGATCCAAATGAGCAGGACAGTAGTGGGCGAACAGCGTTGGTATATTCCTCTTCTTTTTTCTTAAACCAAAAAATGTCTATACTTATACGCATGTGTGTTGCTTATATCTTTAAGATGGGTTTATTTTATACGTTATTTAACTGTCTGTCAGTTTCTACGCAACAGCATATTGCCGCATCCAATGGAAGTAACCATTGTGCAGTTCTGCTTCTAGAGCATGGAGCAGATCCTAACATCAGAGGTATCATCTATTCTCTGATCTTTTGCTTCTTAATTTCTACTTGCTCTGTTGAATAATCCATATATGCACCCTATTTTCCTTACAGGGCAGTCAATTTTTATAATTTAGCAAGTTACTCTAATGACATTTAGAGAACTAGATTCAGCATTTTACTTTTCACAGCAGATTCCGAAGCATGATTTGAAATTAGTTACACATCTATATCTTCATTGGTTACTTCTTAAACTAGAATTACTTGTTTCCAATGCAGATTCCGAAGGAAGTGTTCCATTATGGGAAGCAATAAAGGGAAAGCATGAATTTGTGATTAAACTTCTGGTCGACAACGGTGCAATGTTATCTCATGGTGATGTGGGTCAGTTTGCTTGGTTTGCCGTTGAGCAAAACAATTTAGATTTGCTAAAGGACATTGTGAAATATGGGGGGGATGTTAGACAGCCCAAGGGCAATGGAACTGCAGCGATCCATGCCGCAATCTGTGAAGGAAATGTCAAAATGGTTAGGCTCTTGTTAGAGCAAGGGGTGGATATCGACGCAAAAGATTCCAACGGATGGACAGCAAGGGCAATAGCAGATCATCAGGGCCATGAAGAGATTCTGGCCTTACTGCAAAACAGGATGGAGGTCAACAAAGCATCAGTTGTCACCACTCCAAAGAAGCAACTAGCCTCACAGAGAAAGGCCATTGCCAGGTACAGCAGCGAGCCCATTTTATCTCCATATACTTCCGAAGTCATGCCACCAGTTGCCAGCATGATGCGCGTGAACACTAGTCGAAGGCGAAAGGCAAACACTTACCGCAATTCACTATTCGGCATTCTATCAGCTGCCAACACCGGTGAGCATGCGTTTCACTTTCATGTGATATGGAATCTAGTTACTGGATTGAATACCAACTTAACAAGAAACTTTTAGCAGTTAAATTTTTACATGCTTATAGTGTTGGAAAAAGGTGTTAAAACTGAGGTTTATTTATCCTATGCAGTTGAAGGTCCTAAAGCTGCAAGTTTTCCAGCTTTCTCAGCATTTAGCAACTGTTCTACTAGGGTCACAATCAGTTGCCCTGAAAGAGGTGAAATACCCAGTAAGCTCATTCTTTTGCCAAAGCTGTTGCATGAACTCTTGGATATTGGTGCCCAAAGATTTGGGCTCTCCCCGACTAGGGTTATGACAAAAGATGGCGCTGAAATTGATGATATTGAGCTTATTAGAGATGGTGATCATCTTCTTCTTTTAAGTCCTGGATATGAATTTCCAACAAAGCCACAAGGTTGAAAGCTTCAACTTAAAGCAGTAAATCCAACAGTCATGGTGGCACCTAATTTTTTTTCCGCCTCCTCTATATATATATATATATATATATATATATATAATATAATATATCTGATTTCCCATAGTGAGAAAAGGTTTTCCTTTTTCTAATCTGGGTGACTGTTATTATAACGGGCAATTAGTAGAGTGAAAAGGAAAACAAGAGAAAAAGAGAAAAAACAGCCAAAGCTGTAAAATAAATTGTGTAAAAGGTTAATACGCCAATTGGTTCGAATTATATTTTTTTAAAATAATTTAATACTTAATTTAAAAAATTTTTACAATTAAATATTTGAACTTATATTTCACCAATAAATTAATAAAATTACGTAAAAATACTAATGTGATATGATTAACTAGTTAGTAAGTTTTCATGTGTCCGATCAAATAACTATGCCTATTATATTTATGCAATACATTATTATACTTGTATAATCATTTAAATAAATGTAAAGGAAGTATGAAATAAATTATGTTATTCGTTATTAATAATTCAGTCAAATTTGTGAATAAATAATTTGATAACATAAATATTAGTATTTTTTTAATAACATTGATATTAATATCTAGTTACTAATAAAACATAAATATTAAAATTTAAAAATTATATTAATTATGTCTACAAAAGCATTTGTGATATATTAGTTATTAATAATTAATTTCAACATTTTTTATTTTACTTTTATTATTAAAAATATCATTATTAATAGAATTATTGCCATTAAAACAATATAATTATACTAACATTTGCATATATTAAGATTTGAAGAGTAGTACAATATATTAAAAATATTTCCATATAATGACTTAAGCTTATGGAGATTTACCCAAATTTATATTTAAAAAGATCGATCACTCATAAAAAATGATCAATCCTCCTTAAAAAAAAAAAAACTCTATTTTTCTTAAAAATTAATCGATTCGTCTTGAAAAAATCAACTCTTACTAAAATTTATATTACTAATAATAAAATAAATCATGATGAGGCAAAAAATATGCCATGCCTACGGTCCAGGCCAGTTTTTATCGGATCTTATTCTTTTGTTTTCAAACCTATTTTTTGAACCATCAAAGTTCTCCTATAAACATCGAAGAGTCTTTGAGTTTGGTTCAAAAACCCAATATTTGAACGGGTAGAATTTAAAAAAAAACTAAGAGAAAAATTTGAAAAAAAGACTATTTTTATTTTATTCATAAAAATAAATTATTTTAAATTGAAAAGATAAAATAAAAGAAAAAGAAAATGATATAATGTATTGCGTATTTATAAGATTATTTATTATAATTAAATTTTATTTTTTTGCATTTTAATTTATATCAATTATAATTATAAAATACTATAATTTTTATTTTATGTATTTTTATTTTTATATTAAGAAAAGTATATTTTCTTTTAACTTTTCTATTTTTAACAAAAACATCAATAAAAACTATTATTGTCATATATTCACTTTTCTTTTCTTCTATTTTTCTATCTTTTTATTTTAACATCCGTCTGCCAAGCAATATTGACAAATACACGAATGCTTGCTGTTAGACTTCGAAAGCGAAGGTAAATCTTATTTTACACGGATTTATGGTCGCGAGAGGATAAAAAAATTAGACATATGATGTTATTTAATTTAACTTTTACGGATTCAGATGTTACATTTATTATTCGTAACGGATTTGAAATAAATTTAGATATCATAAAATTTTGGGTATCCGTTAGTTAGTTCTATTTTAATTTTAATTAGATTAGTCTTGTATATCTCAATCCGTTTCGTTTATACCAAAATCATTAGATATCTAAATACAATAACCGCTTATATATTTGTAAAATATACAAAATTTTATTATTTTTGTAGAGATTCAAACCTTGACCTAAAAACTTTTATTACAAAAAAGAATTCAGATATGCTATGAACATTGGGTTCTTATTCAAATTTAGATTTGAAAAATAATAAACAATGATAAATAAATTCATATATGGTGTAAATTAACTAGGTT
Source organism: Adansonia gregorii (assembly GCA_038382025.1). NCBI lineage: Eukaryota > Viridiplantae > Streptophyta > Magnoliopsida > Malvales > Malvaceae > Adansonia > Adansonia gregorii. The sequence goes on along the minus strand of JBBYHO010000008.1, from coordinate 7,097,119 downwards.
CAAGTATAATTTTTAAATAGTAAATGAATGATAAATAAATTCAAATATTTTAAAAAAATACAGATGTTCAATCCATGAACTCTCCAATTAACTCTTACCTGTAGTGTGAACAAATTTTGACAAAGTGTGTAAATATAAATATATATATATATATGTATAAATATATTGTTTAATGATGTAACAAGAAGCAATCATTCAATGGCTAATTAGACCTAAATCTTTAACTATTAATATTCTAGCAAGTATGACTAATGTTTTAACAATTAACAAATAGAAAAAGGCAAAGAAAGAAAGAAAAGGGGAAAAATATAGTTCAATGCTTCCTTTCTTCTATTTCAGCCTCTTTCCAGAAAGTTCTGAAACTCTTTATCAGCTTTTTTTTTGGCTATATAAATTCATGGACATTTTCCATCATTAGCATCATGATTGTTTCTTCCAAACCAGGGCAGATGATTATAATCATGAATTAGCAATTTCCTCATCGCAGCAGTCTTATGGTCATGGTGCATTAAAATATTAGTGTTGGTGATCTTGATGAGTACCACCATTTTCTTGAGGATGAACCTGTAAAACCCACGCCATATTCAAAGCAATAAGGATGTATTAAACTAAAAATCTGGTAAACAATGAAACAGCACATCATAATTCATCACAAAGTAACTAACTAACTAAATAAATATATATATTAGATAAATAAACTTAAAGAATTTTTACCTGATGTAACCTTTCTTCCTTAAAGCTTACTGTTCTAAGCTTCAACTCTCCCCTGTGTGTTGTCATCTCATCCAATATCTCAGCATCATAAAAGTCATCTTCAGTCTCTTCACTGCCAGCATCGGGTGTTTCCCCTTCCTATTTAAAATGTACATCCGTAAATCAAAGTGCATGTATACGGAGAAAAACAAGTATAAAATTGCGTGGAAGGACCTAATATGAGTACCTTGAGTGTTAGATTTAAGTTTCTTCGTGGTGTGCCAACAATTTCTTCATACTCAGCAGCATCGAGTTCTTGAAGATGTTCGGGATGGAAAAGCTTCGGAAGGATGTGCTCTCTGATGCTGATGAGAAGGAAGAATGGCAGTGGGAACAGAATTCCCGCTATAGGAATCCATGTCACTCCGAAACATACCAGAAGATACACAAACTGGAAGAGTGTAAACATCAAAATGGACTTGAAAGGTACTAATTCCACAAATGATGCATGCATACCTTCAAGGACTCTGCTCAAAAGATACTGTAAGACTTCAAAACCCATAACAGCAACCACATTCAATACTGTATTTAAGGGACTTACTTGTAACGCCTGCTAGGGGTGATGAAGAGTAGCAACATCCTTTCCCAAAACTGGTTCCCTGGGAGGCTGTCGATGGCCATGTACGCAAAGTATCCCCACAATACCGATGTAGGTATCTTTCTTATTACCGGCACAACACACATTGAAAGTCCCACGAGGATTGACTGCAATAGGTTGCTCATTCTTTGCTCATTAACTCTAACCGGCAAATGAGCATCGATATGTTTCTCAGGATCAAAATTTTCTTTTGCATCCTCCCCGCCATGACCTTTCATTACAGCCTCTTTCAAGTTCTTCAACTCTTTATCTACTAAAGTAGGCTGCAATAACATCCATATTATGCTCTCAATAAGTCTTGCATATCAATGAAACATGCCTGCATGTATGCGTAACATAGGAAATAGTATATATAAGCAGTAATATACAAGCCTATAGCACGTACAACAGGTGATGCATCCATTTCTATGAACACGGCTTGCATCCTTCCGTATATTTCCGATTTGCTTGCTTGTTGCAACATGCCGTCCTTGGCACTTTTCACCATTTTTTTCCGAATCAACTGCAATTGATGTGTTATACAGTTTGAGAATCCACATTAATTAGCTGGGAATTATATAGCGATTAAGGGAATTAATAGTGTCCAACAGTACTACTACTACTGCCTACCTGCCTCTTGAGAACTGCAAGGCTCTTAGTGTGCATGGGAGATTGGGGAAGGACCCCATTCGAAGGAGGGAGTCCCAGCAACCCACAAATCAAAGTCTGAAATTAACCATGATTGACAAGAAGCATTTAAGCCTGAAATTAGTAGGCAATATAGAAAATATAACTTGCAAAAATAAAGGGGGGATGAGGACATAGAGAGAGAAAGTAAGCATCAGTTAAGTACCATAACTCCTAGCAAAAAGATATCATAATGATAAGCAGAGGGATTTTTAAGGTTAAACTCCTTTTGTTGCGCCATCTGTGCAGCGACACTGTGATCGAAGAAGTATAGACCTGCTATCATCAATGCTGGTATAAAGGCAGCAAAAATGTACATTATTGGAACCTTTCTCATATCCTGTAATAAGAGATCATGATAAGAACAAATTTATCTTTAGTTTCATCTAGTTGGAAAAACCAGTTCTGAACTGAAAAAAAATACTTGAGATATCCTAAACAAAATGTTCCTAGGTTGAGCTTAAGGTTATGGATTTTAGAGAAAATACAATTATAAGATATGGATTCACGACTTACCTTTATCACCGACCAATGATATAATGATGCAGGATCCCAAAGAAGTGGACAGAACAGCCTCCTGGGAACTTTAGAATTGACTTCGCCAGGCATCATGTAAGAAAATGCTGTCCAAAACAACACCATTAGTGGAACCCCATAGTCTGCAATAAAAGCTCGAAGACAACCTGAAAGCAGAGACAAGCAAAATAGATAAGATGTTTTTTTTAAAAAAAAAAAAAAAAGAAAAAAGAAGAAAAACTAAGTTCATACAGAATTTTGATCCAATGAAACCATCAAATCAGCCAAACCCAGTTAATGAGTTGGCTTGATATACCTGTTCCATAACGCCATGATCTCGCGCTTCGCGTCTTTAGGGCAGTGATTAGAACCCCAAATGAGAAAATGACTGCCAGCAAGCCATTTGTATATAGCCAGTGAAACTGATATTCCTCCAACTTTGGATTTTCACCTTTGGGAATACTGAACTCACTAACCACTCCCTATGATCCAAACATTTATTATCATAATTATCAAAGGTCAAACCACGGCATATTCTGTCATAAAAAACCTTAAACGTTGTTTTTTTGGAGTAATTCAATACCTTAATTGCCTCTTGAAGGAAAAGAACAGTAATCAACATGCCGAAAAGCTCTCCTGCAATTCTTGTAAATCTGGTGATTATGGTGCATGCATTGAATATAGCAAGAAGAATGAGCAGCAAAGCTGTCCATACACAGACCCTGGCAAGGAAAACAAATAAATTAAACAATAACAATCTTAAGGATTTATATTTGATAAGACTTTTAATGACGTGGCATCATCAGTGCATTAAATAGAAACCTAATCTTAAAATTGTGAAAAAAAAAAAAAAAGGAAAGAGAATTATTATATCCATCACCATGCAGTCCAAGCCAAAAAGAGTTCCTGGCCCAACTCTGGCCTTCCTTTGCAGAAATTGTACAAATAAGTGTACATTATAATTGTTGGCTCTGCAACACCTACTATCAACAATGGCTGCCCACCTAAAATGGAGTGAATGATTCCACAAATAGCTGTAGAAGCCAAGGTTTCCACTGTGCTGAGGGTGCCATCTTAAAGTATTCATGAAAAGCCATAATTAAACTCAAGAAAAAAGAGGATAAATGAGTTTCAAGGCTAATACAGGAGTAATATTCTTTGATATAAGATTACTGCATTAACTGAAGTAACTTCATCCTAGGTAATGCTGGATTTTAGAGCATTCTCGTTTTTAAAGGAGACAAAATAACAAATGGAGTACCTGTGTCTCGGCTCAATTGCTCTCCAAAGGCAATAACAGGAAGAGCAGAAGCAAAGAAGATATAGGCAGTTGGAGCTAATATCCTGATACATGTATGTAAAATGAAATATATGGATCGAAATGGAAAATAATTCCGTCAGAGGAACATAAAAGTGGTAACAAAAATTTCAAAAAGAAGAACATATAGTACCGAAAGCCTGGGCCAAGTCCGTTGACCCAATCTTGCTTGTAGCAGGTGCTTCTTCCCTTGATGTCTTTGATAATCCCCTTGAATGGACTTCTTAGGTTTCCCATTACTGATTCAAGGGAAAAAGATATTTATTATATGAATCTTATAATCTTGCATTCTACAATGACAGCGAACACCTCTATGTATCCTAACACCCTCTTAATTACATAAGACGAGACAGTGCAAAATGGTTATATGAGGTTGGCAAATCACATGAGCATTTTAACGAGAACATGCATGCAAGCATGCACATGCATACATGCATGCATGCTTGTATGCATGTATGTATGTGGATTTTGTGGAGATCAATAGAATGTAAGAAGCAAGACAATCATGATACAAAGTGTACGATAAAAAAAGAAAAATAATCACCAAAATTAATGGGATACACGTGATCGGTAATTTGCAAGTATTAATATCATATAATATAAACAGAACCATCCAAAAAGAAAGCTAATGTGTATAAAACCCATATGATCCATCCAAGCTGAAACTGTTATTGGACATTTCTTAAAACAAAGAAAACAAGTTTTCAGACGAATGGTTTTATGGCACTATGGCACACTGAATCTAAAAAGAATCCCAGAATGTCCAAGAAAGAAAAAAACCAATTCTACATGATTTATAATTTCATTTAGATTATATATATATATATATATATGATAGACTTTCCTTCTTTATCAACTGCAAAGCATAAGACTTACTACTATCATTATATACAGAAAAAGGAACCTAAATTTTCTACCTTTAGAAAAATCTCCATGACCATTCTTTAAAGACAGCTAAATATATATAGAAGGTTTTGTTTTTTCACATTTTTTTTTTCATTTCATCATTTTGATTCCAGTTTCAAGCCCCCGTGTACGTAAAAATCTCACATATATACATATTTTAACGGAAAAAGAAGCTCATTATACCAGCATCTATAATCAAATGGAATGGAAATGGAAAAAACAGGGTTACGGACCTCGAAGCTCCCGCACCGGAGACAAGAGTTTCCGAGGCAGGGAGACGGTCGGAAATTTCAGGATTCCCCGGGAGTTTGGGGAGGCGAAAAGGTCAGATTTTTCTTTTTCCCTCCTACAATCCTACACTCCTTTAAAAAGAAGGAAAAAAATAAAACAAAAATAAAAACATATAAAAATAATAAAAAAACCAAACTTTTCTAAAAGTTTCCTTAAAATGACAGCCTTTTTTCTTCCCCCCCCCTCTCCTTTTCATGAAGGCGCGTCCGAGAGACGAGAGCGAGGCGAAGATGTTCGACTCTTGGTTCAAAAAACTGAAGCGGCTGTTGCGGGGTCCACTTCTATTTGTGGGCCCTCAAACATAGGGAAACGTTGCTGACATGGTCTTGTATTAGTGAGTCAGGCCTTCGTTGTCGTTCCTCACACTGTTGAAACCCAAAATCCAATCATCTCTTTTGGTTTTTTTTTTTTTAAAGAGTTAAATTCCATTAAAAATTCATTTCAATCCCCCTATTTCATCGAGGGAGGTCATAATTGCACTTATTTAAAATTGCAACCCCTCTGATTCTCATCCTACAAATTACAATCTCTTCTGTGTAAAAGACTATTGAAGTAAGTTGCAATTTCTTTCTGTTATGCCCAAAATCAACAATTTAAAACATCCATCTAATCTAATATTCGAATCCGAATAATTACAGTACTTTTCTAATTCAAAGAGAACCAAAATTTAGGAATTAGCTCTTTCATTAGAAGGTAGCAAATTGGACGTAGGAGGCACATAGCATATTCAACCATTTACCTGTTTTTACAATTTGAAATGGTAAAGGATATAGTATTAAGGAAAATGTAAATACTAAATAGCATGCGGATAACATCCGCCTTACCTACAGCAATTAGATCACACAGACTAATATAAGAGGGGAAATGTAGTTATTTGCAAATTGTTGGTGCTGTCTACGTATGCTCAGCTATAAAACTAAACCATTTTAATCAAATCGACCAGCTGGTTCACATCGATAAACAAAAGTGCTAGAACGAGATAATGACAAAATTTCAACTCATAAGATTAAGGGCACAAATAAACCGATCATAACGCATCTCATCAAGGCATTACAGCATCCTCATCATCAAAAATAATCCCCCCAAGTATAAGAACTTAATAAAATTCAATAGGACAACAATAGCCAATGACTCCCTAAGAACCAGTTTCTAGCTTTGAAGTACTGTTATTTCTTCAGTTGAGATGGAGTGATAAACTTGGTAAGAACAAAGCAGTCAGGAGGGTCAATGTTTGTGTAATAGTTCTTGATTGTCTCTGTGATTTCAAACCCAAATTTCCTATAGAAGTTGATAGCATCTTCATTGTTTGTCTGAACATGCAGGTAAATTTCCGGTATGTTTTGCTTCGAACAGAGATCAAGAACATGGTTCAATAGCCTTGTACCTGCACAAATCCCAGATTTCAAGCGAAGTTCAGACAAATGAGGAAAACTGAAGATACAAGGCTTTTAACAACGTTTTTTTTTTTAATTCAGAATCAAGTGGAACAAAATTTATGTGAAACATGTTTGGGGAGAATGCATAAGGAAACACCTACTGGCCTGCTTAAAATGTGTGGAAGGTAAAAGGCTAAGAGGGGAAGTGAAACAAGAGGCTATTTGGATTATAGGTATTGATGATTTAAGAAGTAAACTACTAAATCTTATTCACCAGCCAACCATTTAACTCGGTAATAGCCCACCAATCTTAAGGAGTGGGCAGGGTCGTTTTAGTTTTCTATAAGCAAGTTTCTCAACCATCAGGCTTTTGTGATAGCTGAGTATCACATGTATCGATGAAATTATCAGGTTCTTGGACTAATTTAAAAGTCAATAAGCGTGAATCAAGATTACTCCATTAATTCCTCGAAAGACCTACAAATACCAGGAGTAAAAAATATTTACTTGTCTACTCACCAATGCCTAGCCCACGATATGGTGCTAAAACACCCAACGTCATGATGTACACACAGATGGCCCTGCCTTCCTTCTTCTCCAGCCGGCAAGCAATTGATCCAACACATATGTCACTGTAATATGCTGAGTTCGAAAGCAAAAGAGTGATTGTTTGAAGAACATGCTAATTTTTGGATAGTATGGGTCATGCTCCAAGATAAGCATTCATCAGCTCTTGACCCATGTAATCTACGCATAACAATCACATCATACCATGTGTGTGAGTGTGCGTGTGTTAACCATACAAAATTTGTTCCAAGAACCATCAAATAGGAATAAAAGACCATTAAGTGTATCTTTCTAACCATCAATGCACTACAATAAAACAAAAATAGAACATGATTCATATGTGGAAAATAGTGTGACAAAGACATCATAAAGATTCTCTGCAGTCTGCACATTGACAAGATGATAAAGTTACAGACTGAGCATAACTCAAGGATTAAGGAGAACATATAAAATATATAACTACCATGACAGAAGGAAAGGATAGGATAATTCTTCTCCGAAACTTAACAGGTTTTGAAATTTCTGTAGTTTCAGTGAACAGATATAGACCATCAACCTCAATAAGCAAGCACTTCCTAGAAACATATTAGTTTTCGGAATCAGGAAAAGTTTAGCCTAGGATTTTATGACTTTTAGAAGTTCTCCAGAAAAGTCTAATACAGCAACAAGTCTACTACCTAGAAATTCACAAGTAAAGCACGATAAAGATGGATGTATTAACATTCCATAGGATGTGGAGGAAAGGATAGAAGAGACAGTGCGCCATTGAAGATCGGTAACATATTTGACTCTAAGGCAGCAGAAGTGAGACTCTGGCTTCAGGTGATAAGAACAACAGGTAGGCATGTCTTGAAGAGGATGACTGGCAAAAATGGTGACACTCTTTCTTAAGTTCAATAAGCCCAAAAAGTTGAATATTGGAAAAAGAAAAAGTTAAAAATGTTAGTTTCCAAATGCTTTGGAACACAATAATTAGAGTAACATTTTAAGAAGGTTGGGTTATCTACCCAAAACCATTAATCCAACAACAAATTACTTTTAACAATGATGACAAGGGAGGACACTAGACTGATAGCTGAAAACCCATCTTGGTAGAAAACGACATTCACAATTCCCCTAGAACAATGCAAGGCGCAATCAATCAATAGAGGTTAACGTTTCATGAATCAAGACTGCCAATTTCATCACTTAATTAAACATATGGGCTGCAATTTGGGTCTTTGAGAATAGAAATATATCAAAAGGAGGTTTCAACTTCATTAAATCCACTAAAATTTGAGCTTTTTTTTTAATGATTAAACCACTTCTCAATCATGTGTATATCACATGTCTATACAAATTAAATTGGCCCAGTGAAACCAACATTTATTCAATGCAAAGAACTAAAACCCTAAAAATGCAAAAGGCAAAACCAACGAAACAACTAAAAAAATCCCATAATATGATAAAAACCACATATGCAGCGGGGAAAAAAGAAAGCAACAAAAAATTTCCCATATACGTTAATAAGCAGAAAAGAAAAAAAAAACCCATGATTCAAAAAGCCATTGCAAAGAAAAACCAAACAACATGGAATAAACAAAGAGAACTCAGCATTGATTTTAACCAAAATAGGCAAAACCCAGAAAAGACTGGGCAAAAAATAAGGGGAAAAAGGAGTGGGGGAAGGAGCAGACCAAGCTTGGTGAATTCGCCAGAAGCGAGAGCATCGGCATAATACTTGTCGTTGTAACGAACAGGGAAGAGAGCCGTGTTGAGCTTCTTTAGCTGCATCACGTTCTTGTCCCTCACTCCATCCAGTGATACGGCTACTTCTCGCCCAGCCCCCATTTCTTTAAAAAATAAAAATTATTTAGTTTATTGGTTGAAGAAAATAGAAGATTCGCTGAAGGAAAGGGAAAAAAAAAAAAAAAACAATGGTGGTGAGATAATTGTACGGACAGAGCTGGACTTCCTGAATGTACAACAATGGTAAGCTTTTACAGCAACTAGCAAGACAAAGATGGGAGAGGGATTGTTTTTTCTGGGAGGAAAATTTGGGTCCTTTTTTTCCCCACTACTTCCATGGATATGGCTTTCTTAACTTTTTTAGGGTTTTGTTTGGGTTCGGTTCTATTACCATGAAATTTCTGAGGTAGAACTTGAGAATTCAGCCCAGATTTGGTATTCTTTTTCCTTGAAAGTTGGGTTTGGGCCTTGAGTTCAAAATGAGAGGCGCTAGCAAATGTAGTTACCGATAAATCATGGGTTCAACCCTTAAAAGTGAAATAGTATAAAAAAATTAAAAAAAATTATTCGTATTTATTTTTTAAATTTTATATTTATATATTAAAAAAGTATAACTGAATGATTCATTAAAAATGTATAGCATAGGGCATTACTATTATATATATTAAAAAATTTATATTTGATATAATAATAATATATATTATTAATAAAAAATATATATTAATTAATTAAATTTTTTTAAAAAAATCCATATAACTTTAGTTTTAATATGGGACGGTAGACTTGTATACAAACAAATATAAAAACGATGTCAAAACTTCAAAAAATTAAAGGACAATGATTTACTAAAAGGGCGCATCTCACCTCCTCACAAAGATCCACGGGGATTACCGCTTGTTCTTCTCATGTCCGCATCTACAATCAAAGATCCTATTGTCATCAGGTCACCAACTCCCTTTCTTTCCAGACTCCTCTCACCAGAAATTCCTTGCTAAAGGAGAGCGAGAGAGATCTAGATAGAAATATGGTTGACAAGAAGAACAAGGCAACGGCAAAGGTAATCATAGTAGGAGGGAGTATAGCTGGGGTGTCATGCGCCCATGCGCTCACTTCTGTAGGATGGGAAGTCGTGGTGCTCGAGAAAACAACCGCTCCCCCAACTGGTAGCCCAACCGGTGCTGGACTGGGGCTCGACCCTTCGGCTCAAATGCTCATTAGTTCCTGGCTTGGCCATCCCCACCTCCTCCAGCAGGCCACCTTGCCCCTCACAATTGATCAGGTAAATCAGATATCATACTAGTCCATAGGTTTTAACTGACAACTCACAGTGAAACATTAGCTATACAATTTTATATGTTTTATGTTTTTTTTTTTTTGATAATTGGGGCTATCAGGAATTGAACTTTGTTGTTTTATATTACTTTGACATCTATATGATGATTACCTTTTGTGGGTTAGTTTATCCTTACATGAACGGTTGCTTGTTTTGTTACTTTGATTGCTTGATATTCTTATTGATTGTACGAAACATAAATGAACTCTGTATTGGTTTTCAATATCAAAATTTAACATATTTTGCTCAGAAAAGTCCAAAGTTACATTCTGCATTCAGGTAAAAAAAAAATGATAAAGTTTTAGTTAAAAAATCTGCCATTTTTGTGGAAATGTGTTCCTTACCAGAACCAAGCAACAGATAGTGCTACCAAGGTGAGTTGGACACTGACAAGAGATGAGGAATTCAATTTTAGAGCAGCACATTGGGCTGATCTCCATGGCCTTCTATACAATGCATTGCCACCGCCTATATTCTTCTGGGGTCACCAGTTTATCTCTTTCAGCATTTCTGAGGACAAATCCTCCATCAAAGTTAAGGCTAAAGCACTTCAAAACAATAAGACCATCGAGATAGATAGCAATTTGCTCATTGCAGCGGATGGATGCCTCTCTTTAATCCGCCAGAATTTTCTTCCAGACCTTAAATTGAGGTATATCAGTATATCTAGCTTAATATATAACTTAGAAATTTTTGCTCTAGTTGGCTGGCTGCAATGCTGCATGATGGGATAAGTATAACCTTATCAAAGGTATTATCTAGTTCTAAGTTCTTAGTTAATAAAACCAGCAACGAGTTGTGCTAGTCATGTTAGTTTGCTCTTTTGAACTGAATTTTCTCTTTGTTATCTTTGATCAATTGTTAGTTAATACACAGCATGGCACCACTCTTTGCAGGTATTCAGGTTACTACGCATGGAGAGGGGTTCTTGACTTCTCAGGAAAAGAGGATTCGGAAACCATTAAAGGCATCCGGAAAGCATACCCTGACCTTGGGAAATGCTTGTACTTTGACCTTAGCTCTGGAACTCATAGTGTGGTTTATGAACTTCCAAACAAAAGGCTCAATTGGATTTTTTATGTCAATCAACCAAAGCCTCAGATAACGGTGCTTGCTCTAATCTCATATATTATGCTTCTTACATTGCAAATTACAAGCTATATCAATGGTGTTTTGGGGACATCTAAAGTTGGATAACCCAAATACATATTCGATACCTTCCAAAATAAGTTTAGACTTAGTAGAAATCAAAACTAAAAATGCCTCTGCATCTTTTTTATTTTTTTTAACATGTACAGAGAAATTCAGTTACTATGAAAGTAAGCGAAGACATGATTAATGAGATGATCGAAAAAGCTGAGAAAGTTTGGGTTCCGGAGCTTGTGAGAGTCATGAAGGAGACCAAGAATCCTTTCTTAAATGCGATATACGATTGTGACCCTCTAAAACAGATCTATTGGGACAATGTCGTTTTGATTGGAGACGCTGCACACCCAACAACTCCTCATGGCCTAAGAAGCACAAACATGTCGATATTAGATGCAGCAGTTCTAGGCAAATGCCTTGAGAAGTGGGGAGTCGAAAATCTACACTCAGCTCTGGAGGAGTATCAGTCCATCAGGCTGCCTGTTACCTCTAAACAAGTGCTGCACTCACGACAGTTGGGTCGAATCAAACAAGGCTTGCATCTTCCTAACCGAGAGCCATTTAATCCTAAGAAAGCAACTGCAGAGGATCTCAAAGATCTTCAACAGAAGAACATGCCGTTCTTCGCTAGTGTTCATTAGTTAATTTTATATTGCACAATGTTTGATCTCTCAAAAGATAAAAAAATAAATAATAAATAAAAGCTGTTACCTAAAGTCAAGTACCGTCCAGAATACCTGAGTTGTTAAGAGAAACAATTTTCTAGTTATCATTGATTAAAAGTTAAAAATTACCTTTGACTTGTACATTTGCCTCCAATCAGAACATGATACATTTGAACTATATAAATGGGTAACTTCTTCGGCGTTGATAAAAAATAAAAATAAAAATACATGTTTCAAGCATTCCTTACAAAATATAGTTATAGAAAAGAAACTTCCCAAATTAGAATAAATTTTTAATTGAACAAGTTTTAACATAAACTTAAGCTCAAATATTCAAATTCATTCAAAGGTAGGTTCATTCAGAGTTGGATGCCACGAAGAAAGGAACCATTAATAAAAGTCCAAGTTATGCTACTCGAGGACCATTAAAAGATGGCCAAGGTACAAACTTTGGATTTGAACATTCTCACCGGCATTAAATTCAGTTTATTCCCGTTGCTTACCTTCTCTACCTCTCCAATGTTTGATTAACTTACCTCCTTTATCTCTCCAATGTCTGATTGATTTAAGAATCAAAGTTCGCCTCAAAGTCTTAATTCCAGCACTCTAATCGCTTTTTTGTGATTAATAGTTCCAATCTATCTAACATTCGACACGTCGTCGGGGTCCATGAGCTTCAGGTCCAAGCAAACCTCAACGGTGTCAAATTCCATAATATTTTTTAGCAGTTTGTCATTGGCAATTCCTCAATTGCAAGTGTTATCACTATGAATTTCATAGCTTCCCATTTGTTTCTTTGCTCTTTACAGAACCAAGCAACAGGCAGTGTTAAGTTGAGCTGAACACTGACGAGATGATTAGGAATTTAATTTTAAAGCAACGCATTGGCTTGATCGCCATGGCCTCCTATACAATGCGTTGCCACGAGACACATTCTTCAATATAACTGAGATTTGATCACATTTTATGAGTTACTACTAATTACTGGAAGCTTGACTGCACTCTTTGCTGGTATTCAGTATTAAATTGGAACGAAGAGGGGGTTCACGGCATGACGATTCAGAAATCATTGCAAGCACCTGGAAAGCATTGCCCGACCTTGTGAAATACTCGCACATTGACCTTCGCTTTGGGCGGTAACCAGACTTTACGAACTTCTTAGTAAAAGGCTCAATTGGATTTAGTTTGTCAACCAACCTGAGCCTGAGATGAAGGCGCTCACTTGCTCTAATCTGGAATAATTGTGTTTGTTATACAAAAATTTACAAACTTAAAAGTGTGCTAGAAATTTGACACAGTGAAACTCAATAGCGGTTAAAACTAACAAGGATTGTGCATCTTTTATTGCTAAATATACAGCAAAATTCAGTCACCGTGAAAGTAGGAGAAGACATGATCAATAAAATGATTCAGGAAGCAGACAAAGTTTTGGCTCCCTAGACTGTGAGAGCCATGCAGGAGACACTTCCAAGCATGTTTCTACATACATAACTACAAATAACATAAGCAGAAAAAAAAACGTAGAGCTCATTTCTGGTAACCGACACATGAAACAGGATGCATTCTCACATACCCGAATTGCTATTTTCTATTAAGATCATGAAATCAACCCGATTTTGCAGGCCATGTTGCTTGAGCTGACATGATTATACCTACAATCACTCCGAACAGTCCCAGTGCACTGCCAAAAATCTCAATCACAAGAATCTTAACAAAAAGTGAGGAGTTTTGCGCATCAGACAGCGCACAGCTGCTTCCAATTATTCCGACACACAATCTGTCCCCAAAACAAATTGTAAGTACACAGCAATAAGCAATATGTTCATTTAGATACCTTTATTTAAAGACTAAATTTAGAAAAAAAAAAAAAAAAAGAAAGGGATAGAGAAGTGAACCCGCAAACAAGGTTTGCAAAGCCAACGATAATTCCAGAAGTAAAGATTGCATATCCTGCTCTAAGAGACTCTGGTGCATATATCTGTGATGGTGGAACACTCTCTAACTTCGTTTGTAAAATAATTGCCACAATAACACCATATATGGCAACAGCTTCACAGAAGATTACACTGCAATGAGAACAGCAGCAAGTAACAAATTTCTATTTTGATAGGCATTACAGCATTTCAAAATCAGCAATGCTGAGAAAAGTTTAACACAGATCGAAAGCATAATTTAAGTCCAGCTGAAAAGTCTGGACATTTTTAGTATCTTCAGTCTTGTTTCATGGTTCATAATCGTCCCCCATCAGACCATCCACTCTAATTTACAACTAATCCAGCAACCAGAGACAGTATATGAATAGAGAAAGTTAAGTGACTGGCAGCTTCTCTCACATTTCAACAGCCGGCAGGCCATTTCTAAATTTGCAACGCATTTGGGAAAAGATTAAAAAAGGATCCATACACAAAAAACACTAAAACTATAGCTACTAATGCTTGATGTTAAGAAAATGCCTCCTTTCGCCTTATAGCCCGATTGAAGTTCCAAACATAAAAATTATATAGATCCAGGGCTTAGGAAACTTGAAACAAAATTAAAAAAGAAAGGTGGCGGAGAACGTTCCTGCTTCCTAGTTTCCTCCTATCTGATATTCAAAGGCCAGTAACAAAATTCAACTAAATTCAATTCAAGAAACCTTAAAGCATAACGGATAACGAAGGGTTATTTATTTATAAACTGTAGAACGAACTGAATTAATAGATTAGGATTTATAAATAATAAGAAATAGATGCATTCCCAGATTAAATCACGCAATAAAAGCAAAAACCAAAAGAAAAGAAATGAAAAGAAAATTTTACCTAATGAGATTTTTGGAAGTGATTCGAGGAGCTTTAATAGCGGCACCGATCAGACTACTCCCAGTAATGTAAATTCCCCTATTCACAAATATAAAACAATTAAATACGAATTTCATAAAATTATGCCAAAGATTTAATGAAAAAAAAAAAAAGAAGGATACCAGGCGGCGCCAAGGACGGATACGCCGATGGCAATGGCGATACCGACGGCGGAGAAAGTGTAAGGTGAAATCTTGACGAGAGCGTTGGACCAGGAGCTTGAATCTGACATTTTCTTTTAATTTGCTTTACTCCTTGATCTGATGGTTTCCTGCTCTTTGTATCGATCTGATGAGATCAGGGACAGAGAAGAGAGATGCCCCTTTTTTCTTTTTTTAAAGAAGCATTCGCTCCGACTCTGGAAAAAAGAAAAGCAGGAAATTTCGTGCTTCGGTATATACGACGTCGTTTTTCAGTAGATTTTTCAATTTATGCCGAATTTGCCTTTTTACGAATAGAATGAAAATAAGAAAAACATATTTAAATAACATCACTATTGAATATTGATTTACGCAAGAATTTTGCAAACAACACCTTAATTTATTTTTTGAGCTCCTTTTTGCACACGTTTAATTATATTTTATATAAATTTACTAAATTTTACTATTAAAGATAGGTAAATGAAATAATTAAATAAATATATATTTGTTACTTTTTAATGCTTGATATCAAGATTCAAGATTGTTAATATTTTGGTTTTCTCATAAATAAAATTTAGGTCCTAAACACTCAATTTTATTTGAGATCATTCAAAAAAGAAATCAATTTAAGTACCAATTGCTTAGGTTTTCCATATAATTTTAAAATTAGTTTGAATTCATTTTATTTTTCTCTTTACAAAAAAAAAATTATAACATAAAAATAAAAATATATATATTTAAATATTAAAATTATTAAATATTAATTGAATTAAATTTCATATTCAAACTCATTTTACGTTGAATAGGATTTAAATTTTTCTATCTAAAGTTCGGTTTTCGGCCTTTTGACTCCGGAATTGGCTACTTGATTTTTTATTTTTTTTTTGAATTTTAAATTTTGAGTTGGACATTGAAACTTAACATTGGGTCAGCCTACAGCTAGGGATTTATTTTTCTCAAACAAATTGGGCCTGTATCTATGGTTTTTCTAATAAAATGAGGAAAGGCATTTAGGCTCAAATAAATTGGGCTCTTGGTATTTCTTGTAATTTGCTTCAATAACAAATGCAAAACATATTAAAAATTACATTCTGCAGTCTTAACATAATTTAAGACACAGATAAGTTGATGATAGCCCAATATAATCGAATTTCGGTACTGTAGATAATCTAACGTCTTCGAATCTCAACATTGATTTTTCAATCAAACGAGATAATCTTTAAAGATCAAGACATGGATTAATTTCTCAAACCAAAGCTCAGTTGGAGGGTAAAATAATGTTCCAAATATTAGATCAATAGTTTGAGAATAGTTAGACCAAATTTCATACCAATGTGAATGTTTGATTTTTCCGCTTTGTGTTAAGTTCGTATCATTTATATCATATTAATTTGTAGTACTACGGTAACAGATTTTTGAATTTTTTTGTTTGCGTTGTATTAATTTCATATTATTTATATCATATTTATATTATTTTTTATCATAATTATATTTAAAGTGTTATCTGTTTAAATAAATTTTAATATTTATGTATATATTTTTTATATATACTATTATATTTTAATTATTATTTAATATAATAATTATATTATATAATTATATTACGTCAAAAATTAAATGGTTTTATCTCAAACCGACATTTCCAAAGGTTGACTGTGTCTCCTCATCCAATACCAATTAACAGGGCCACATGCAAAGGATCAGATACAATACTGCCCTGTTTTTATTTTTTTTTTAATTACTTTGTTCTCTTGCATTATTGTAGCTGGTCTAAGCAGATCCAGAATCTCTTTCATAATTCAACCACTTCTTTTTTAAGCAAATCTTATTGAAGGTCAAACATCGGGAAGCAGCAGTGATTCCCTCCTTTTTTCCATCCGATGGTGGTCGAAAAAAAATAATATGAAACAATTATTTTAGTTAGTATATATTTTATTATCTAAATTATATTATATAATTAATTTATTGAGAAAATAATCAATTTATTATAAATTAAATGTAATAATTGAATAACAAATATTTATTTTAATAAATTCATTAATAATCCTTATTATAACAGCTGATTTTTTTTAAAAAATATTATTATATGATATAATTTTAATAAAAAATATATACTGATGTAAAATAATTATTTTATATAATCTTCTTTTCTCTAGTCTTACAAATCCAGGCGTCGTCACTAAAAATAATAAGGGGAAAAATAGTAACATCAATTTAACTTTCGATTAAGATAGTTTTTGGGTAAAGTTCGATATCATTTTTATAATTATCACAAAGATTTAATTATATGACAGGAAAATTATGAACATGATTTGATGACTAATAATTTTAAATTATTATTTTTATTATAATATTATAGATCACTAGTAATTTTAAATTATTATTTTTAGTATTGCATAAAAAATTATTAAATATATGTAAAAAAAAACTTTTTTATTATTAATGAGATTATTTAATGAAAGTAACAATTATTAATGAACAATTTAAAAAATGAAATTTTAATATATATATATATATATATATATATAATATGAACTAGAACGGATGAGTTAGACTTGCTTATGGGCCGTGCTGGGTTGGATTCGAGTCGGGCTCGAGTATGGTATTAATATTAAATATGTTTACCTAAACCTGGCTTAGCCCGAAATATGAGCTTCGAATTTTGTCTAAGCCTGTCCATATTTGTAAATAGATAGTCCAAGTCTATTTAGGCCAGCCTATATTATATATTTTTTAAAATTTAATCTTTATTAATTTAATAATTTTTTTATTAAGTTTATGAATATAAATAATTTAACTTAATTTTTAAAGTTTACACTATAATATTATATTTATATGTATTATTTATATAATAAAAATTACATAATACATAAACTATAAAATAAATATATATAATGTAATAGCAAAATGGGTCGGGTCGAGCTAGGCTCGGGCTTTGAAAGTTGAACCCAAGGCCCAGCCCATTTTTTAATCGGGCCTAATTTTTTTATCCAAGCCTATTTTTCGGGCATAATATGTTTGTCCAAACTCTCCCAAATAGTGGGCGAATCTTCAGGTTTGGACGAGTAGTCCGACCTTTGAGTAAGTCCAGGACGAGTATAATTCAAAGTTATTGGTATATTCATATCTACTAGTCATATAAGTTGTCTTATATAAAATAATTAAAAAACCAAGATTTCTTTAAAAATTAAATATTTTGTAGAGAATGATAGTTAAGTGAGCATCACTTCGAAGATCAATATTTAAACTACATTACTCACGCTGCTGCATTAACTTATTTTACTATTAATCATTATTTTCACTCTTAGTAAAAATTTATTTCATCGTGAATGAACCTTTAGATATCTAAAAAAAAAATTTAAATTTTAGATTTTAGTTTGAATGTCATCGTTAGTAAATTTAATTCAATTTTATGTTTAGATTTTTGTTTAACTATGATCAATTAATGTATGTACTTGATTAGTAATTTGATTAATGATTATATACAACAAACTTAATATATATATAGGTATGATTTATAATTAAGCTATTATTAATTAGGAGATTAAGCACCGACCTCAAAGGCTTGAACTGAAAGCCTTACATTACGGAAAATCTAATGGGCCTGCAATTAATAATCACCCATTGATTTCCTTTGATTGAAGTTAGGCATTCAGCCAACATTATTCCTCTTCTAAATATTCTCTATTCTTCAACTTGCCAGTAATTAAACTAAATAATCCAAAAGCTAAACTCTTGCAATAATTAACCAACATCTGTAACTTATTTAAGGGTCAAACTAGTGGCATCAAACTTGATTAATAAAACATTGATTTATTCAAGGCCTGATTTAATGACCTTAAAAAGTTCAATTATTACTAAAAATATTTAAAAAATAAAAATATAATTAATATTAAAAAATTATTAATTAAATAATAATTTAAATTGAATCGAATTACTCTATATTTAAATATATATATATCTTAGAGACCAGCAAAACATACTCAAAAGGCATAAACAAGATTAATATTTTTAGTTAATTTTGTCTGTATATAGAAATTTCAGCTCGATTTACTATAATAATAATAATAATAATAAATCATTTAGAAGATATTCTTGAGGAGTTGCCGTAGTACTACAAATGTGAATGACC
>JBBYHO010000008.1:7031760-7044506 GCA_038382025.1 Adansonia gregorii | reverse complement strand
ATTTAACAGATATTTAATTATACAAATAAAAATATAATTATTTAAATGTAAAAAAATAAATTATTTATATCTATATTATATATGTATATATATATATACAATTATTTATCTCTCACCTAATAATCTTTTCGGCAAGTATTTCGATTTACATGAACAACGTTAACATCTTATAATTCATACCTTCTGCTTTTGACTTAAACGAAGTGGAAAAATTATCTTCACACCGTACTCGCAAAAACCTGACTCAAAATTACTAATGACCTCACTGCTCCTATAGCTTTTGCTTTTTCAGCAAATACCAATGCAACTGTTTTCCACCAAAAAATATATATATATATTTAATTTAATGTAATGATCCATTTGAGGTTTTAAAGTGACAACGTTTACAGCTTCGTGAGTGCAGGCAGCATTAAAATGGGTCAGCATATCCCCAATGAGAGCAAGATTTCCATGGTGTTACTCAATTTTTTTTAATATTAATATTTGATAATTTAAGA
Organism: Adansonia gregorii; assembly: GCA_038382025.1. Classification (NCBI taxonomy): domain Eukaryota; kingdom Viridiplantae; phylum Streptophyta; class Magnoliopsida; order Malvales; family Malvaceae; genus Adansonia; species Adansonia gregorii. Next base: position 7,044,009 of record JBBYHO010000008.1, on the reverse strand, counting down.
TTGTAATTCTTTTAAATATATAAAATATTTAAATATTTATATTGAATATATATTTACATCAATATTCACCGTTAAATCCAAATAATATTAGCTCGTAGAGGTCACGAGCAATGTGTGCAAAAAAATGGTGTTTCTTAACATTAAACTTGTTCATGAATTGAGTTGTCGTTCGATTTTTTTTCAAACCCTTCTTACCTAAGCTTGTACGGGCCAAATCATTTTAATGACCTACTTCACTAGTCAAATATTAAATTATTAAAAAATTATTTGTATACTAATAATTATATATTTTATAATTAAATTTAAATATATTTTAATAAAAAATAATTTAAAATAAACTGATAAAAATTTATAAAAAAATTATTTAAAATTCAATTCATGTGAACCGAACAAATAACTTAACCCTAGTACAAATCTATTGGCATCTCTACGAACATCGTTATCATTTGATTCCTTATCAAAAAGTAGATTTCTCTTGCAAATATTCCCGGAGAGGCAGGACTAATACACAAATGAAGATTGGCACATGTATATATGTTTTAGTTGGAACTTTCCAAACCAAGTAAAAATCCGTTTAAAACTATGTTTTAAATAGCTTAAACATTATTAACTCAAAAAGGTCTATGAAAATTGACTCATGGGTTTCTAAGTTTAACGAAGCATGCACAAAATCATGTTGTACGATAAAAGTCGCACATTCTCATTTGAATTTGATTTTTCATATTATGAGATTATTTTGTTAAGAATTTGAATTACTAAAAAAACCCTTTTTAGTTTTTCTTTTTAAGAAAAAGAAAAAGAAATATAACAACCCTTTTGGTTAAAGTTTCATTAGACTTATATGTAGATTGAGTTATCCGTTCAATTTAAAAGATCTAAACTCTTAAATAAAGTTCTTATAAGATAATTTCGACTTCGCTCAAATTATTTTAATAAAAATAAAAATTTTATTAAAATTTAGACTTGAGCAAAGTAATTTGAAAAGAATTACACCATGACTCGATCTATAAAGATCTAATCAACATCTATGGTTACTAATCGAGGATTATTTAATTATTATTTAATTTTTTTACATTTAATATATTATTTTTATTGAACTCAGAAAATTACTAACTATATATTTTTTCTTAAATATAACCTTAATTACTGTTATTAAACAGTCACTTATTAATATTTTCCTTCAAATAATTTTCTAAAATTAAATCAAATTATTTCTGGTACTTATATTATAAATTAAATGTGATATCTACTTTCTATGTAAAGAAAAACCTGCCAAAGTTCAATAATTCAAAAAACTTTTTGTTGCTTTGTATGTTAACTAGGTTAGGCGAGTGAGGACAGACCTTGTGACCGTTTGAAATTCGAATTCAAAAAAAATACCTGAAACCTCACACACCCGACTGTGACTTTTGTTTCCCATCACCCACCAATGAAATCTACGCAACCGGTTGAAAGACCACCCCCACAACCTTCCACTTCGACGTGTCATTTTCTTATTGGTTACTGTGACAATAACAAATCCGGCTCAAAAAATTCGAAACAGGGTCAATGGTCCCCACATTTACGCTCCCTAACGATTATCGAGTGGGATCAACGGCCAGGATCTTTCGACAATTCAAATCACCCAATTTCCCCGCCTCAAAAGGATCATCAAGAAAAATATAAAATAATTACACGCAGAGAAGTCTCCCCAACCAAAGATTTCTTTGCAAAGAGATACTCTCTGCCAAAAAAGGAAAAAAATAAAGCTGAAAGATGTCGACGCAAATTAATGGTAATCGGCGATCATCGTTTTCGTCGTCGACGACATCGTCTTTAGCAAAACGACATGCATCGTCGTCGGAGAATGTGGGAAAAGTCACGGCTTCTTTGGCTAAAAAGAGAGTCCCTCTTAGTAACATTTCTAACCAAAAGAATACCTCAAGAAGCTCGGTTTCGACTTCTTCTTTGGTGGGTCTTAAGTTCTTTTTGTACATATATTTAATTTGTTTTTAAACTTTTTAATGTTTCTCTTTCATTTTTTATTTTGTTCAATTCTTGTTTTCCGAGATAATGTAGTAAAGAAGAAGGGAAAAATTGATGAAGTTTTAGAAGTTTTGGTTTTTATTACATTGTTAGTTGAATTTGATGGGGATTTCAAGTTTTTCCAAAAACTTCTTTTTCCATTAAATAAAAAGAAAAATTATGAGCGGAACAGATTTGGGTTATCTTTAGTTTTTGTTATTGAGAAAGTTTTAGCCGAGTAAATAATTGGAACAAACTTGAAAATTTGTAATTTGTAGTCAAAATGTTTCGAAGATAGAAAGAAAAAGCCACCCGTTTTTAAAATTTGCAATTTAGACAGACTTAATACAGGTTTTAATTTGAAATTTGGAGCTTCTTTTTTATTCCTTATTTGGCATTTTAGTCAACATTTTAATCCAATTAGCAGCTGTCTCTGTTTACATTTAAGTTAAAATTTGTGATTTTGATTGATTATGGAACTAATCTATATTTGGTATGTGAATATGTCTCATTCTGGTATTCTTCGGTGCTTCAGCTTTTGATATTTGATTTTCAATTTCAAATTTGAAGGTACCATGTTCAAACAAAGTCCCCAAAACAAGGAAGACACAACCAGCTGCTAGTAATGTAGGTTTTTCGGGGCATGTTTTACCTTCTTCTACAAATGTAAGACTCAGTTCAGTTTTGCATCCCAAGGTGGCTGTCACATCTTTTCCAAGAGGAAATGAAGTGGCCTTGCCTCCTCCTCCTCCTCCACCATGTAGCATGGACTTTTCTCCTAGTAAATCAGATGGCGTGTCGGTTTCCATGGATGAAACAATGTCTACTTGTGATTCTTTCAAAAGCCCTGAAGTTGAATACATGGACAACCGTGATGTTACAGCGATTGATTCCATTGAACGAAAGACGTTCAGCAATCTCTATATTTCGGACCATGTAGAAGCAACAGGTTCAGTATCCGATTCAAAAAAAAAAAGGCTCAGTTCTAAACAATTGCATTGGTTTATACGAAGTTTCTTTGGTATACGCATTTACTTTCTAATTGATTTGCTTGCAGGAAATATCTGTAATAGAGATGCACTTGCAGAGATGGAAATGGATGATAAAGTAATTGATGTTGATGACAATTACATGGATCCGCAGCTTTGTGCAACATTTGCTTGTGATATTTACAGGCACCTACGTGCTTCTGAGGTTTTCCTTCTTCCACTTGCAAGTTTTTTTTTGAAGATATATATATATATATCATTTTCAACAGTTCATTATTTTTACTTAGAAACATTAATGGTACCCTCAAGAGTACAAATTTATGTCTTGGAAAATCTCGATTGGAATTCTCAAGAGATTTCCTGATTGGATTGGAAAGCTATGGTTCCTAAGTTTTGCCCCCTTTTGCCTGCTTTGATTTGTTCCTAAACTTTTTTTTGGGGTTTTTCAGGTGAAGAAAAGACCTTCCACTGACTTCATGGAGAGAATTCAGAAAGACATAAACTCCAACATGCGTGCAATTCTAATAGATTGGCTTGTAGAAGTAATTTTCTATCTATTTAGAATCCAATCAACAAGATTCATCAACTCTATCTGCTACCATAATCTCTGCCAACACCTTTTTCCATTAACATTTCCAAGAGTATAGTGTTTTTCTCTCGTTAAGGCTAGACTTTCAGTTTTTAACTTGCAGGTGGCTGAAGAGTACAGGCTTGTACCTGATACATTATATTTGACAGTGAATTACATAGATCGGTATCTTTCAGGGAATATGATGAACAGGCAACGACTACAGTTGCTTGGTGTTTCCTGCATGATGATTGCTGCGTAAGAAATAACATTTCTCTGACTTTCTTTTTTTATTTTTTAAAAATATTATATTATATCATATCATATCTCCATTTTCATCTATAAGATTTTTCCATGGATTCAATGTTAACTAAGAGTGTTTAATTTACCAGAAAATATGAGGAGATTTGTGCACCTCAGGTGGAGGAATTTTGCTACATAACTGATAATACATATTTCAAGGACGAGGTTTGGGCTCTTAGTCATGTCACCCTTCTTTAGTTGAAATACAAATTTCTTAGGTGCTACTTTGTCAAATCTTACTAAGTCATTATTGAACTTCTAAAATTTAACAGGTTATTGAAATGGAATCCTCTGTTTTGAATTACTTGAAGTTTGAAATGACTGCCCCCACAGCTAAATGTTTCTTAAGGTAATTGTTAGCTCATTATTCTCGAATATACTTTCTGGTTTTGCATGTTTAATTGTTGTCTTAATTTATTATCATTGATACTACATTTCAGACGGTTTGTTCGTGCTGCTCAAGGGATCAATGAGGTATTTTATCTTTCGAGTTTCGGTGATTTTTCATTATCTGGCTCCCTCTGTCATATGAAAATAACATTCCTATGGTGGTTGTGTGTGATTTGTTGTTAGGTTCCATCAATGCAATTAGACTGCATGGCCAACTACATCGCTGAACTATCTCTCCTTGAGTACAGTATGCTTTGTTATGCTCCATCACTTATTGCAGCTTCTGCAATTTTCCTGGCCAAGTTCATTCTTCTTCCTTCAAAGAAACCTTGGGTACGTGCATGCAGCTTCTTCAAAGAATTTTTTTTTCTTTGACACGTGGCTACCATTTTATTTTACCTGGTGAGTGTCGGATTCGGCTTATGTATCCGACACAGACATATACTAATATCGTTGTGCCCATACCTTGATATCAGTTGGATACATGTGTCGAATGTCAATATTTTAGAGAAAATAAAGAGTCCAAGTAGCTATAGTCTCTAATCTCCATTTTATTATGGTGCAGAATTCAACCTTGCAGCATTACACACTTTACAGGCCCTCTGATTTAAATGACTGTGTTAAGGATCTTCATAGACTATGCTGCAACGACAGCTCTACTTTACCTGCAATCAGGGAGAAATACACTCAGCATAAGGTAAACCAACAGATCTTGTAGGAGCTTCTTTTAAAAGAGAAAAGAAAAAATTATGTTATTTTGCATAGCTGAAATGTTAATTTGATAATTTGCTTGCTTTTTATTTTTTATTTTTTTGGAAATCTGAAACTTTTGAGGTTATATTTTGCTTTCAGTACAAATGTGTTGCAAAGAAGAGCTGCCCTCCTTCAATACCTTCAGAATTCTTCCACAACTGAATCTGAAATGGCATTCAAACGACATTAGCCCAACTGTGTTCCAATACTTTGTTGGATAAACTGTTCTTCAGCTGCCATGACCTGCTGCTGATTCACCAGTTCTGAAGTGAGATGATGAGGTCACCCCTGTAATCTGGTATCAGTTTCGTTTAGACTTTAAGATAACACAAATTAGGATTCTCCACTTGTAAAAGTGATAAAGACCTTAATTTTAGTTTGATGCAATCGCTCATTTTATCTAGTGGAAGCCACGTGGCAAAACATAGCGATGCCTGATTTTGCTTTTGTAATGGACGTTCATGTTGTAATTTTTTTTAATTGCATTTATTTTCCTTTTATTTCCTAGCTTTTTTTTCTTTTAAATCTTCTTCCCCTTTCAAATTAGAAGTTAAGAACCCATTTTGGTACAAATTAAAAATTAAATATTTATATAGAGTTTTATATATAAACTAATAAAATTCAGAGACTTAAAAAAAATTAAAATATTACCTTTAATTTTTTAGATCAGGATATTTTATTAAAAATATATTTTTTTTATTTTTACTTATAAAATACCACTGATGAAAAATATAAATATGAGAATAAATAAATAAAATTAATTAGTTTTCAATAAAAAATTTTATGAACTTAAAATTTTTAAGACATAAATATTAAAAAATCTTAAACTATCCCGTTTTTTTAAGTATAGCTCTTATTTTTTAATTTGCATCTAAATAAAGTTTCATTTCAAACCAAAAATCGATTTATAGTAATGGCTTGCCTGAGGGTAAAATTAAAGATTAATGGAGGTTTACCTAGATAAATATGACAAAATTTAGGGTTTTTTGTTGGTGTTGTTATGTTACCTAAGCTTTTCTTTGGAAATGATTACAGGTATCCCTGTTGTTAGACATATATATACATATATATCATTGGGTCTAAAAAACTGTGTTACAATCCAGGGAAAAAAAAAAAAAAGAATAGAAATGATGTTGATAATTGATAAGTAGTAATGTTGGTTAACATATTTCCGGGCTCCACAACAGGTTTGTTGGTTTGTTTGCAAAACCTAATAGAAAATCTTAGAGACTGAACTGAAGCAGAGTTGCAAAAGCTGGAGAGTATTTGTTCTGCCATTACTGATTCTGCTGCAGTTATCAATTTTCTCAACCTGGGTTAGATAGTGAAATTCAAAGTTCAAAGGAAGCTGCATTCATTCAGACTTACTCTGCTCTTTAGTTCTTCATCTTTAATTTCTTTTTCCCAGCAGTGAGTCTCATTTAGACTTGATTTTATTGTAGTTTAGTTGATTTTGAATGCAAGAGTAAGAGTGCCATTGAAAGTCAATCACTTTTCCCCTGGGAGAATGGTTTTTGAAGCTCCTTAAATTCATTATCTACGGAGATCGTCATCTAATATCAGCGCGCAAGACAAATTTTATTAATTCAAACTGCTGAAGAAATTACCAACTTGAAGAAGCTATTTAATTAATGCTGAAGGCTCTTGTTGATCTTCTTCTTCTTCTCAAATGTTTCCTCTTGTAGCATGCAGCATCAGGTTCGTCATTGCTCACTCCATCTATTTCAATGGAGTTTGTGGAAAATGAAGGTTTTATAGCTAAACGGCCAATATTACACGTCAGGCTAATTCCCTGTGCTGTGTGTCCCCTTTGTCGTCTCTCCACGTAATTCTTGAGTTTTCAGCATTTGACGGCCCAGAATCATGTTTCCTTTAAACAATATTATGGGGGTAGGAACTATAGTTGCAAAATGAATCCGAAAATCTACTTGTAGCAATTTAAATCCCTAACTCAATAACCAAACAAAAAAAAAAAACAATAGAGTTAGAGAAAACCTAAATCCAAATAAATCAAGTTTGAAACTACCCTGGAACCGTTAAATTATTTAGCAAGTACAAAAGGTTAAACAAACTCAACTAAACCGATTGGTTGCGCCAATTGAATCGGGAGATTTTTGAACTAGCATAGAATTAGTAAAACATCGGTTTTGTAATTTTTTTATTTTTATTTGTAATTGATGAGATTAAACTTTTACAACTTATTAATCTAAAAAATTATACTATAAAACTAAATACATATTTTTATTAATTACGAATTATATTTTTAATATTTATTTAATATTAAAAGTATTTTTAAAATATTAAAAAAGAAATTTTAATCAAATCTACTAATTCAATCAATTAAAATAAAAATTAAAAATCCAATCTATTGGAGCTCTAATTCGACTTAAAAAAAAAATTGGCGAGTCATAAGCAAAGCTCCTTTATTATTATTTTGATGAGGTACAATAAATGTGATCATTAAGTAGGCTGCTGGAGTCCACAATACAGGCATCTGAGCCTCCCCATGAATCGGAAGCAATTTAGATTTGGGTTTTTACCAGAGGGGCTTTGGGTTGATCCACTCTTTTTCTCACGGTTGTTGCTTTTGTGCTGCAGACTTTAATATATATATTTTTTTCCCTTGAATCTCCTAAAAGTTCAAGTGTATAAGCTAGACACTCTCATGATTGGTACATTGACTTTGTATATTTTTCTTGATGTATAGATGTAATTTTAAAACATATTGCTTCAACCTTAAGAGGCTCCTTTAGAGGAACATAATTCCTTAAAAACGAAATAAGGGGGCAAAAAAAAAAAAAAGACTTTGTCATTGTCCAATTTAGATGTGCCTGTTACAGACCTTCAAACCATTGATGACTTTGAACTGGGTTCGGGATGAGCTAGATTTGCCTAACTTTTCTCGAATCTTGGCAAATCTCATTAGAACGTAATTTAGCTGAACTTTAAATGATTTGCATTGAGACGAGTTAAATTAAGAGGTAACCTGGACACACAAAAATAATATAAAATCTTTCGTTTATCGTCAATTGATTTTAAATTGAATAATAATCTTAAAATTTAACGGATCTATTGTACCCTAACATCAGACACACTGCGTACGCGTAACATTTATAGCTCATGTCTAAAAGTTTGGAGTAAATTATGATGGATACATTGAAGATGATTAATTAAAAAAAAAAGAGTTAGTCAAAAGAATCTACATTCTTTACGAGTCGCAAAAGACAAGGGGGTAGGCTTGTAACAGAGTACTGGCGATAGGATTAACTGATATATTAGTTTTATATTTTTATATATTGATATAAAGAGTTACGAAGTTAGCAAATCTTATATCTCTCAATTTATTTATGTGAATTGTATTTTTTTATTTTTTTGTATTAATCATATAAATATAAATGTAAATCTAAAATAATAAATAAATTTATGAAATATATTATGTCACATTTATTATATTATTTTTATATTTATTAAATATATCATATTTTTATATTATATCTAAAATTATCATATGTAAAAAAAATTTACTATATCTAATAAATTTTATAAAAATGCAGTGGATATTACTTTTACGATCTAAAAATAAAATGATACGAATCAAGCCTAAATATTTTTTCAAACGCACTTTGATTCGGCCCAAAGTGCGTTTGCAATTTTTTGCAACAATAACAAAAAAAAAAAAAAAACCTCCAATGATAGTTTTTATTATTTTGAAATACATTTTTATTTATTAAAAAAATTATTTAGTATAATGAAGGTAGAGTTTTTAACTCTATAAACGGTATTAAAAAATTATCTCATGTCTCATTTATTTATTTTTTAAATATAAAAAGAGATATATAATAGCTATTTAATTTTACTTATGAGTTAAAAAATTTTATTGTTAGAGTATCAAATAATTATATTTTATAAAATAATAAAAATATTTATATTCTATTAATTTTTAATATATTTTTTAAAAATTTAACCCCGTGATATTTGTTCATCATCATGTCATTTACATTTGAATTTTTAGTAATTTTTGTCTAACAATTTTTATTTTTAAATCGCACTTCTTTTTTTTTGGTCTAAAACTTTTTTCAATTGCAAAAACAAATCATATTAGGCCTCGATCTTTGCGATAAAGATTGAATATTCAAGATATGTTTTTTAGTATAATTATTTCTTTAGTGAAGAGAATTTATGGGGTTTGTCTTTGCACGCTCAAATTTCTTAAAAAAAAGGTGGTAATGGCCTTGTTTCTCCACGTACTCAAGCGTACCCACTGTTAATTTGTCAAGCTTTTAGAAAAGTTCTTCAACTTTTCCAAGCAGGCCAAATCGATCCAATTCAATCTAATCTCTACCAGAATTTGTACCCTTTTGTAATTATGTGAAAATTAATTTTGATGGGTGCAGAAATGTCTACCTCTTTAAACTCACAAATTAAATTGTTTATTTAATTTAATAAATTTGATTTAAATTAAATTAAATTAAAGATAAATTTTCAGTAATTTAAATTAATTTGATTTGATTTAAATTATAATAAATAAAATAAAAATAATTTATTTAAATTTGATTATAATTAAAATATATAAATATTAATATAAAAATATATTTCAATTATTTTAAATACAAACTTTAAATTTGATCTAATTCGAATCTGAAAAAAATTAATCTTACCTAAACCAAACCTAATCATAGCACCTTTATATTTTAAAATGTTCATAATTTATCCGTAATCCCTAAATACTTATCTAATAAATAAGATGCTAGAATTTTGTTTTATTTTTAAATATGAAAGATTGAAGTCTTTTGCCTAATAATTTCCTTAAGGAAGTTTTGAAGATATGATTAAAATTAAATGTTAAGAAAGAAGGGAATATTTAAAAGATCCAAGGAAATGGAATAAATGAACTGGACCAAAGGGAGGAAAATGTTGTGCTTTGTACATAAAACTATAGTTTGTTTCAACCTTTTTTTTTTTTTTTGGTTTTATTTCATAATTATCTTCTCCATTTGAATCATATGAATGCAATAGTTGTAAATCAAATATATATATATATATATCAATTAGAAAATTCATTTTCTAGGAAAACATCATTTGATTATTGAAAAATTATATATATATATATATATATGATGTGGCTTTGTTTATAGCATGATCAATGCAGATACTCATCTTAAGCAAGGGTGAAGGCATGAATCGTGTTTAAGGATCTACATAATATATATATATATATATATATAAAGTTAAATAAAAACTAAAATTTGAACATGAATATATTAAATTTACAAACAATTTATAAATTTCTTTTTTTTTTTCAAATTAAAATCTAAATTAAAAAAAAAAGGAATTGTGAAACCATATAATTTTATCATATTTAAAAGGAAAATAAAATATAGTTTTAGAGATGTTAAAAATCATAGGAGGGCCCCATTAGAGCAGCCACCCATGATCTGAACAAAGTTTCAAACTTTTTGAGATAGGCTATGGATTATGGTTTGGTTCTTGATTCTTTGAAGAAGATATGAAATTGGGTAAAAAATGTTTATATTATTATTTTTTATTTAAAAGTTGTCTAATTTGATATATATTTTTTTATCATTAAAATTAAAAATCTATTGGCTTTTATATTACTGTTTTTCTCATATAAATGTGTCAACTTTCTTTTTTTTTTTAAAAAAAAAAGATTTTTTATAATCAAAACTCTTCCTTTTTACAGGCCAAATGGAGATTAAAAAAAAAATGAAAATTGGATATTTGGATTGATTTTCTAATTTATATATATATATATATTTATGGAGATAAAAGATAGAATCAAGGAAAGATCAAAGACATGTAACTTTGAATTTCTACATAGAAAAAGAAAACCATTTGTGCATATTTTTTTTCAAGAATGTAATAATGTGAATGGATGATTTAGATCGAAGGAAGAATATGATTTTTTTTTTGGAGTTTTGACAAATTAGCTTCGGACATCCAAATGAAGCATCAAATTCATCAAGAAAGCAGTCAAGCACGCACTTAAACCCACAAACACTACCCCAACAAAAAGCCCCATTAAGTTGTTGTACTCTTTAATTTTATCCTCCTTCTCTACCTTTCATGTGGCCAATGATTGAAGAATCAAAACCCTAGTTGGTCCAACAAAATGCCATTGATAAAATCATGTTCCCTTGCTCAATTTTTCTATTCTTAACCATGAAAGCATCATAGTTATTTATTTCCCTCATTGAGTTTGAATTTTTTTTAAATATTTTAATTTAATTTATAAATTCGTTTTTGATATATTGTTAATAAAAATTTTTTTAACTATATACCAATATATATGTATCTATCTTGTTAATTTTATTTGTAAAATTTAATTTAATTTTTTTTTCATATATGTATGAAACGTATAAAATAATAATTAGTAAATTAATTATAATTGGTAAAAAAATAATAGTCATGTGATGGATATAAAATTTCCATGAAAGCACTCAATTAAAGATGTTACCCTAGGCTACATTTGCCCGCCCGTACTTGACCAATTGACCCATGAGAAACATGACTCTATTACTCCTTGTGCAATTCTCAAGTGATTGAATGAAAGCAAGCCTCCTCCCATTCGGTAATATATTGAATTTGTAATTTTTTTATGTTATAAAAACTGTATTATAATATCTCATATAATATAAATTTTGATATACATACTTATATATTTTTTAATTATATTTTATATTATATTTATATTATGTTTAATGTTATTAGATTTGTTTCTTCTACCCTCACGTTCCGAGCGCTTCCACTCAAAAGTTTCTATTCAAGTATCCAATTCAACCCCAGTTAAGGCAGGGACCCAGGCCAGTTCGTTGTCAACCCACAGGCAATCTTGTTGTTGCTAAATATAGTGAACCAGACGGACAAAGATACCTTTCTCAAAGCATAGACATTTGCTCGCTGCTTTCAAGTTTTCGACCACGAGAGTGGGGGTATCCAATGCCCATATCTACGACCTTTTTTAGACTGGAACTTGACAGCAACTGTCTCTTTCTCTCTCTCTCTCTCTCTCTCTCTCTCTCTCTCTCTCTCTCTCTCGTTATCAAAAACAAGAACCTTACTAAAGAACCAATGGAGAAAAATCAAAAGCGCCAAAAAAAAAAAACAATTAAAATCATTGTTGAACCACAATATATCAATAAAAATCATTGCCCCTCTATTGGTAATTGCATTGGACCTACATTTGCACCTTTGGTTGTTGACTGTTTTATTACCATCCATGGA
>JBBYHO010000008.1:7012875-7027691 GCA_038382025.1 Adansonia gregorii | reverse complement strand
TTTTTTTTTTAATCTGGAAATCAGTAAGAAAATTATTAGTTCCCGTCGCTCTCTCTCCTTAAATTTATTCCCATCCAGAAATCATACGCTCTTAACCTTAAGCATACTAATATTTTTTTTTCCCTTTCTTTTTTCTCTAATTTGGTGTAGTGAATAAGAATTCTTCTTTTGTCCTGTAAAGCAAAAAATAACTGGGTCGGGAGTAGCCATCTCTGTTTATCACAATTGATTACTGCAACCATGATAAAAACCAACGTTCTGTAATTTAATCCGAATCAAGAGTATGAAAAAAAAAAAGGCTTGGGAATTTATTAGATCCACCATGAACTATATGTGAAGATGATCAATTGACACACTTTCACTTAAAATTATAAAACTACACATTATCAATGAATCATTTAATATTATCACTTCATTAATAAAACAAATATAAAATTTAAAAGTTCTTAAAAATAAATATCGATAAGTTTATTTTTTATTAAGTAATATTATGTAATTTATTGAAAGTGTATATAGATATATACAATGTAATGTATCAAATGTAAATAAATAAAAAAATGGCTGCTGTGAAGAAAATCCGAATAGTAATATTACTAGTGAACAAGCAAAAGTGTTCGCTAAAGCATGTTGTATCTAATTCTATAATATCAAGATTCTTAAAGTAATAAATAAATTTCAAAACTTGAAAATGTCTTAAAATCTCTTTAGCGATAATATGTGTTAATGAATAAGATCGGATCATATTAAAATTCAAATAATTTTTTTATTTGTTCAAGGTTGAACTAGATGAAAAACATATATTAAAATATTATAAAATTATTTTACGATTAAATTTAAATAAAAATATTTTTTATTATTTAAATAGTAATTCAATAAATCTAAATTACTAAAAATCTATGTCAAAATCGAACCACGGATAACTCTGTATTACAATGAAGTAGTGAACAAGTTAATTTTTTTTCAAATTAAAATAAGTAAATCTTTTTTTTCTTTTAATAATGTAAACTATACCTCAATTACAGTACAGTTATCTCGCGCTAGAAAGGGCTAACGGGTTGGTAATAATGGAATCTCTAAAGTTAAAAGCAAAAAATATTCTCAACGGATGTGGATGATATTTGCCACTTGTTTCCACAAATTCAAATGCTTGTCTTAGTTCAACCAATTAATTAATGAGTTCGGTAAATTTTTTTTTAATTTTACAAGTAAAATAAATGAAATTATATTTTTATTTACTTTTAAATAATTTTAATAAATATGTATTATTTTATTAATTTTATTTATAAAATATAAAATTTTCACTTATGACGAATAAAATAATTTTTTGTATTAAAACTAGTTGAATTTCATTGTTGGTGGAGCAATTGTAAATCAATCGTCCATTGAAACACACAACGGGGAAACACCTTGTTATATTAAGAGCATCTAGTTATACAGAATTGACCACATTAGGAGAGAGAAAATGTGTTTTATTTTCCCGAGAAAATAAGAAAGAAAGAAAGAAAGAAAGAAAATGAATTCGAAGACACTCTCTCTCCTAAGAGTTAAATTCCTTTCTTTCCTCATCCATTGGGAACTAAATACAGGAATTAGATACTGATTGTCCACTCACAAATGGCAATGTTTATTTTTGCTGATAATAATTTTTTTTAGGAAGAGAGATAGTAAAAAAAAATTATATGAAATGATTATTTCACGTTAATAAATTTTTATTTTATTAAATTCCGTCATGTATTTGTATTTTTAAAAAAATAAATTATTTATTACATATAATAATTAAACACTAAGGTACTTGTTTCAACAATTTATTAATAATTTTCATAATAATTAGTTGATTTTTTTTTAAGAATATAAATATATAACATGATTTGAATGGAAATAACACATGTTGATATGGGATAATCATTTCATTTTATATTTTCTCTGGAATTATTATTTTTATACATAAAGAGAGCATTTGACTCCCTTTATAAATAAAATAAATATTCAATGCTTTCAATCCTCCATCAATTATATACACACACACACACACACACATATATATATGCTCCATTCATTTCAATCTTTGGGATCATGAATAAACGAAAAGGAAAGGAACCCTATTCCCCCCTCAATAAGGATGGAGGAGAGGCAATAACCCAGAGAATTTTGAATCAGAGGTGGTCCTTTAAAGATATATATATATATATTCATAGATTAATTTATTAATTTTATACAATGAAAGCTCTCCCCTCCACTATATAAAGCAACCCAAATTTCATCAGTCAGAGTCACAGCAACAAAAACTTACTAAAATTTTTTTCCTCTTCTATTCTGTGATAGCAGCTAGGGTTCTTTTTGTTGCTTCAAATCCTTAGTGGAAATTAAAGGGGTTTCCGAGGCACAATAATGAAGGTATGAATACTAATAACAAGCTCATTGTATTTCTGGGATGCCATTTTCTTTATTGAATTATCACAGTATAAGTAATTACTTAGTATTAGTTATTTATCATAATATTATTTTTTTAGTTAAATAAAAAGTAAATCTCTCTCTCGTTTCTCTTTTTGCATGTATACATAGCTCTATTCATCGGTTCTATATATAAAGACTTTAATCCAATCGCTATCACGAGTTAAGTGAAACAAACTTAATCAAAAAAAATAAAAAATAAAATAAAATTAGAGTTATTTAAGTCTTTTAATTTTTAAAAAATAATTATCATCTAAAGAATTAACTATTTGCTTTAAAAAATATTTTTTTAATTTTAACCTTTTTTTTCTTTAAAAATATAATATTTAAAAAAAAGATTTTTTTCACCCAAATCCTAAACTTAAATAAGTTATTTAGCTATTCTTGCGAAGGAGAAAAACTCTTTGCACTTTTGAAACAATCAAATGAATACTCTTCCAAATAAAAATTTTATGCACTCAAAAACTTTTGCAAGCTTGCTTTTACT
Source organism: Adansonia gregorii (assembly GCA_038382025.1). Lineage (NCBI taxonomy): Eukaryota > Viridiplantae > Streptophyta > Magnoliopsida > Malvales > Malvaceae > Adansonia > Adansonia gregorii. The sequence goes on along the minus strand of JBBYHO010000008.1, from coordinate 7,024,753 downwards.
CCCAAAGCAACAAAGGTTTTTCAAAATACTATTGAAAAAATTAAATAAAAATGTGAGGTTTTCCAAAACAATTGATTATCAACTTTGTCAAACCACACAGTAATATTAAGAGTAATTTTTTTTATCATTTATTTTAGATAAGGAGACTGATAATTGAGAAGAGAACAGAAAAGGAAGGGTTGGTGAAAATTTAACACCCATTTAAAACTACTTTTTGTATGGCAACATGGTTATTTTTGACCTCGATAATTAATGTTTGCTTCCTCCTATATGGCAGTAATTGGTCAGTGAGATGACTATGGTAAGTTCGATTTTTTACTAGATACAAAACTAGAATTACAGCGGTTCAGGTCCGATCGTATTCGCGTAATGAAAAAAATATTTTATTAAAAGTTTGATTTTTTTTTAATTTAAAAATTTATTTCAATATTTTAAAAATTATTTTTATTTTAATATTTATATAAATTTTATAATTAAATATAGATAAAAAATTTTATTTTGGATCATCCTTTAAATTAGGAATATCATATCCCAAAACTAATTTTATTTTGATTGAACCTATCGAATTACAATGCTTACATATTTAAATTTAAGGTTGAGTTTCTCTTATTTTTTTATCTATAATTATCTAATACAATCTTAATTATTATTCATAAATTTAATTTTTATAATTCATAATTAAATTTTATTAAATGATATTGATAAATATATTAAAAAAATAATAAACGAAAATTGAACCCTTAAATTTAAAAAGGAGAATTGTAGGTTGTAGGAAAGTGCTATTAATTACCTTCTTTGTGAAGTAGCCCAAGATCGGCTGGAAAGGTTTGTGATATTTTCTTATTTCATAGAACAAATATGGTAAGTTCTATTATTGTTGCCATATGAGTGGTTTGGACCACGTGTGAGCTAATCTCTACGGTTTTTGTTTTTAATTTTTATAATTTTAATATTTAAATTATATACATATATTTTATTATATCATAATTATATTTAAATTATTTTATATTTATATAAAATTTAAAATATTAATAATTTATATTATATAAATTTTAAAATATTTATTTATTGACATCGTTTAAGTATATATATATATTTTTTTTTAAATTCTGTCCTGTAATTGTACAGTGTTCGGGTCTATGTTTTTCCACCCACAGCACTTATATATGTACTCCACCGCCATTCCTCATTTCTGCACCCCAAATTCAATTCCGCTGCCTACTTCCAGCTCTTCGTAGCTCTCAGTCTCTCAGAGGATTCACTTCTTTGCACTGATTCCATTTGGATTTTTGTGACTATTGGGAGGTGTGTAAAATCTCAGTGACAGTACCGAACGATCACAATTACTCCAGACCTGTCTAAAGTTTCATTTATTGTGGTTATTGACATAGTAAAAATTATAGCGAGCGTAAATATGGATGGTGAAGGTCGAATATGATTCATCAAGACTTTCTTTAATTTCTGCATCTTTGGGCATAATAATTTTTGCTAGACGCTGTTGCACAAACTTTGAGTTTGGAGTAGATTTTTATAAGGCACAATTACAGTAGGTAGAACCTTCTTGTTTCCTCTTTTTATCGGACAAGGAAAACCGGCTTATTATTATTTTTTGTTGGTTTCTTTGTTTAACGTAGATGGGAGAGACCGGTGGTGCTGGAAAGAATCATCTTCACAACAACCAAGGTTTTGACCTCGCCATTGATATGCTTCCACAAGGCGACTCCAAATTCTTCGACGACGATGGCCGTCCCAAGCGAACTGGTAAACTTCCAGCAAGTTTTACGCCAAGATAAACAGAACTACTTCTAATGTATTTACCGAAATCCTAGGTTACTGATGTGTTTTTTTTTTGGCTTTTGCCAGGGACTGTATGGACAGCAAGTGCTCATATTATTACAGCCGTGATTGGTTCTGGGGTCCTGTCCCTGGCTTGGGCCACGGCTCAGCTGGGATGGATTGCTGGTCCAGCAGTGATGTTCTTGTTCTCGTTTGTAACTTACTACACCTCCACTCTTCTTGCTGCATGTTACCGCTCTGGTGACCCTATCCATGGCAAGCGAAACTATACTTACATGGACGTTGTCCGATCAAATCTTGGTAAATGTTGAATCTAACCCTTTTCAATTGCCTGACCGAATGGGGGTCTTTCTAAATCTTTTGAACTCAAAGATCTCAGTTTTCCGTCTTGCTTTTTCAGGTGGGTTTAAAGTCAAGATATGTGGGTGGGTTCAATACTTTAACCTTTTTGGAGTTGCCATTGGATATACAATCGCATCATCAATTAGCATGATGTGAGTTTCAGACTTCAAAATTTTCAGTGATTATTTGCTTTTCTTTGGTCACTTGTTTTTGCAGTTGCATTTTTGGGGTTAACAGTTTTTTCTTTTTTCTTTTTAATAAAAAGGGCTATTAAAAGGTCTAATTGCTTCCATGAAAGTGGTGGCAAAAATCCATGCCACATGAACAGCAACCCTTACATGATTGCTTTCGGCATTGTTGAAATCTTTTGCTCCCAAATTCCTGACTTTGATCAACTATGGTGGCTTTCCATTGTTGCTGCTGTCATGTCTTTTACTTATTCAACAATTGGACTTGGTCTTGGAATTGCTAAAGTAGCAGGTATTTATTTAACAGCTTGGAAAACCTGAAGAGATGAACTTGTTGGAAAATAAGATCGGCATGATTAAGTAGATATAATTTGCTTTTTTTTTTTTTTTTGCTTTGTTAATTTAACCAGAAACTGGAAAAATTGGTGGAAGCCTGACCGGAATAAGTGTTGGAACTGTTACTCAAACCCAAAAAATATGGAGGAGCTTCCAAGCACTTGGAGACATAGCTTTTGCCTACTCTTACTCCCTTATACTCATTGAAATTCAGGTACATAATTTCGTTTTCGTCCAACTTATTTAAACTCAAATAAACGAAACTTGGGACTTGAAAACAATATGCTATTTTTCTTTTTCTCGCAGGATACACTAAAGGCTCCACCGTCAGAATCAAAGACAATGAAAAGTGCAACGTTGTTAAGTGTTGGAGTGACAACCCTTTTCTATATGTTATGCGGTTGCATGGGCTATGCTGCCTTTGGAGACTTGTCCCCTGGAAACCTGCTCACTGGTTTTGGATTCTATAACCCATTTTGGCTTCTTGACATAGCCAATGCCGCCATTGTTATTCACCTTGTTGGTGCATACCAAGTTTACTGCCAACCCCTTTTTGCCTTCATCGAAAAAAGGGCATCCGAAAAGTTTCCGGACAGTGATTTCATTACCAAAGACATTAAGGTCCCGATACCGGGGTTCGGCCCTTACAATCTCAATCTGTTCCGATTGGTTTGGAGGACTAGTTTTGTGATCATAACAACATTAATCTCTATGCTTCTGCCATTCTTTAATGATATTGTTGGGCTTCTTGGGGCTCTCGGATTTTGGCCACTCACAGTTTATTTCCCCGTAGAAATGTACATTTCACAAAAGAAGATCCCAAAGTGGAGCACCAGATGGTTTTGCCTTCAACTCCTCAGCTTTGCTTGCCTTATCATAACCATTGCTGCTGCTGCTGGTTCCATTGCCGGGGTTGTTCTTGATCTCAAGTCATATACTCCATTCTCGACCGGCTATTAGTTCAGTTTAAGTTTTTGAACTGGTATCAGACAACTCATGGACGGTTCGAAAATATGTAAGAAAAAACTAATCTCTAGGATTGAAAGAAAAAGGTTATTGTTCATGTTCATATGAAGGCCAAAATTATTGTTGTTAATTCAGTGTTAATTCTATGAAGTTTGTTTTCATCTCTAATGTTCAACAAAATGGGACGGTCTCTCCACCATTTTTAACTTGTAACTTTCCCTGTCAGTATCACTCAGTTCAAAATGGAAATTAAAACTTCAAGCACAAAAAAAGTATTCAGACCGCTGTTGTATGATTTTTGTTTATGGGTCGAGTTGGGTACAGTTTGAAAATTTTAAAATTTTGTTAGGATTCAGTCAAATTCTATTTTATTAATTATTATATTATTAAAAAATTATTTTTATACTAATATTTATATATTTTATAATTAAATTTAAATTAAATTATTTTTTAATTATTAAATAATAATTCAACTTGATCGAACCGATTTAATTTTATAAAATTCTTATTCAAAATTTATTTCTTAATTGTCAGCCTAGGCTAATAACCCAATCCTTATTCATGTCAATGTTTTCCTAATGTTTATTGAAACTTTTATGAGTTTATTATGCAATTAAAGCTAGCAATTTTAAGATGTTACTCCACGCCTCAATTTATTTTTCAATTTAAAAAATGCCTCAATTTATTATATTTATATTATTATTTTAATGCTTAAGCTATTAAATATTTATATGCAAATTTTAATATATTCACATGTTCGTTATATTATTATTTTTTAACTTGTAATCATCCTCTCAAGCTCAAAACTCTTATTTTGTAATTAATATATATATATATCTATTAAAGTTGCAGTTGATCTTTCTCATGGATGAGGGGCGAAGAAAATCATAAAGGGACAAATTTGTTTTCCTAAACTATGGCAACTCCATCAACATCAATACCATTGAAAGTGTCCATTTCGGAACGCATCCCATCTGATAATGATCGGTGAAATCCAAGTCAAGAAACTTATACAATCACCGGTAGCGAGTTGGATACGATATGAATTATACGTGAAAAATATTTAACCAAACCAAAACTGAACCACCGTATATTCCAACAAAGGTGGCATCCACTTATAATGAAAGGTCATTAAATTTATTCAACAAACTTAAGGCTCATATATATATATATATATTAATACAATTAATCTGAAATTATAACAAAGGCACTGTGCATGCTTGTTTGCAGGACAAAAAATCAATGAAAAAAAAGGGGAATTAGAACCAACCAAGCCAACAAAAAAATAAATAAGAGAAGAAAATCTATATATAGCATAAACAAATGAAATAAAATATAGGGCATGATGCAGGTTCAGTAAAACATTGTGAAATCTACTTGCTTTCTGAAGATGAATTCATTTACAGTCATACATGAAAAACTTTTACTCCTTATCAAGCACCTCCATTTCCCGATAAAAGTTCCCGAACCAGTGACAATGTTTGGATAGCATCATCCTAACAAAACCATAACACTGCATTGCACCCTTCTGATCTGAAAACGAACCACTGCCAAGTAAAAATGGCTTGATTCTTCAAATGAGCTCTATCTTCTGGGTTTTAAGAAAGTTCTTCCCTGTTGAACTTGTTCCAAGCTTCCTGTTTCAATGAATATAAATTAGAAATATGAAAGGGAAAAAAAAAAAAAAAAGCTCAAGAACTATTGTCAACAATTGTTTTATAGTGAAGTATTTAGAACCAACAAATTAAGAAAAAAAAAAGAAAAGAAAACCTATAGCTCGTACTAAAATGATCATAAAACCAGAAAACTAAAAAAGTTTGTTGGCTTTTCTTCTGCTCTTTTTCCCCTTGGGCTAAGCTTATCTTTCCATATCTTCCCATCCCCACTCTCAAATGATCTACTTATTGGACACTCTGAGCTTTGATGTTTGCTTGGTGTCCTAAAAGAGAAAGACAGCATATCTGGTATGACATATTTGAATAGGTAAAAAAAAAAAAAAAAGATGGAAACCGAAAATAATTAGGGTCTTTTTTATCAACAGATCAAGTGCAAAAGACTCTATATAATTATTTAATTTAAATATATGAAACATTTTTACATCTAGAAAGAAACCACAGAAGAGAAAAAAGTTAAGAAGAAAAAGAAAATGAATAGCTGATATAGGAAAGAAAGTAGTTGAATTCGGAAGAATAGAGATGGCGTGAGACCATAAGAAGATGTGAAGAAAATAGGAACATCTAAGAAGCTTGGGCCAGTAATCATCATATGTGGGGATATAACAAATTATTACGAAAAGAATACTCTCCCTGATTTCAAAATGAACAATCCATCCAAATGAAACAAGTTTTTTCAAAGACCCATCCGTATGGCTAAGCACTCGGTAGACTAGACCCACCAGAGCAAACATCAGAGTTTTGAACTTCCGTATACCCATTCCTTCAAAGAGGATTTGATGTTGTCATTGAGGATAGAAATAATGTTAGAATAAAAATTCCTTGTAAACGATAGTAAGATTCATAAAGTACCTTGAGAATATCGAAAACCTTTTCAGCAATATATTTCTGTTCAAGAGTGGCACCTTTCTGCTGAACCTTATCAGGATGGACACATAATGTGGCCTTTCGATAAACTTTTTTGACGGAGCCAGAGGTTATCAAATCAGTCAGTGAAACCGGCTCCCAACCACATTCAGACCAAAGTACCTATTTTTTGAGGTAAAAGGTTAGTTAAGCAAACCAAGAAGCCATAAATTCAAGACAATCAATTATGATTTCAAAACATTAAACTGATCATTTCTTATTAGATGGTAAATGCAGCAAATAGGAAAATAATGAGCAACACCTGTTGCAACGATGATAGAAGTGCACGCATATTGCCTTCCTTCCCTGCAGACCAGCGCTTTATCTCAAAATTGATAGCTTCAGCAATCCTCTATGAAAATTAAGGTGAACAAGAAAGTCACTAAAATTCAAGAATTCATAACATAGGGACAAAGAAATGGTGCAAAGGCATGTAAAGCACATACAAGCATGAAGAATAAGAACCCCCCCATATCTAATCTACAATTAATCCATTGACTGAACTACTTACACGCCTCTCTTCTTGCTCATGTTGAGTTTGACGATCACGCTGGTTCATATCAGCAACTGCTCTTGCCTAGCAGAAAAACAATCCAGAACTGTTGAACTATGTCTTACAAGGAAAAAAAGTATAATCTAATTTTAAAAGAGAGAGAGAGAGAGAGAGAGAGAGAGAGAGAGAGAGAGGTGGTATGGCAATAAAGGTGCCAACAGAGTAGTTTGCCTGGCATTTTTTCCTGAACATGATGCATATCTGAAATAAAGATGAAGCAGTTAAGTCTCACCACAGGCACTAAAGGGTCAGTTATTCCGGTGAGTAGCAATGTGGTACCAATGTGGTCCAATATATAAGTACCAAGCTCAAAGATGGCCAAAACAGTAACAATACAAAGCGCAGTGACAAACATCAAGAATATCCTTGTAAGCCAGACACAATATTTATCACATTTATGATTGCCTAAAACTACTTTAGTCATTAGTCCATGGAAGAACTAGATGCTTGGGATTTATATGAAATCTTGTCATGGCAAATTAGCTTTGTGCTTGGGTTGGCACCACCTTGGGGGCCTCAGGTTGTTCAGTCTTCACTTGCATGTTTATATATAAGTGAATGAGCATGAGTGAGAAATCAGACGCGTATAACAACATTGATTGAAGTATGTACTTCTTTCCTCATAAGCAAAATTCTTTTTAGACTTCTGCTACATTAATTTGAGCCTAATAACTAAAGAATAAAATAAATAAGATTTAACTTAAGAATGTAAACACACAATTCGATCCTGGCTCCATTGGTAACGTCCCAATCTGGATCTTCGCCTTCCTTCACTTTCGCCTTCAACTTCCTCAAATTCTCCAAACATTGAGGCAGCTTTTGGATAAAAAATTATGCAAAAGATTAACATCAAAGAGCTATAGTGCAAAGATAATTTCCAGAGCTAGACATAGTCCATTTCTATAGCTCAGCAGTAATATACCTCCAAAAATAAAAGAAAGGTCATTTGATCCATTTGTCATAGTGACAGGAGAAGCCTTACTTTCAGTGGATGATGCTCCTGCAAATGTGTTTTGCTGTCTGTTGAGTATTTTTTTATCAAACGTGGGATCCTAATAAGAACATAAAGAAAGAAATGATATCAATACAAAATTCTGCAGTTTTCAATAAGTGGTGGCATTTTTTACATCTATAGTGCTCACCAAAGTTGTTGCCATTGACTTTGGTCCACTATTTGATTTGGAACTCTCACTGAAAAAGGATTCCAGATCATCTCCTCTATTCTGTTGAGTCTTTTCTGAAGCATCTTCAGCTTCTTTAGATATAGTAGCCTCATTATTCACTCTCCCCTTGGCAAAGTCCTCAAGTTCATCTATTAAAGATGCACCTGAACTCTTCACTGCATCAAGAATCCTCTCATGTTACATAGCTAATGATGGAATGGAAAAAGAAGAATAAACATTGACCTTTATTTCTGCTAAGGGACGCAGAAGAACCTTTATCCGCCTCCAAAATATTTGCTGGTTTTGGAGGAGGCCTCAATGATTGCGAAGCATTTGAGGACCCATGAGGTTTTGTTCCTCCAGATTGATTAAACATGCTGAATTCTCCCTTTGTATCTGTGGGGGCTTCTGAGAAATTATATTCCCTGCCTGAATCTGACTCTAATACTACAAAAGGTTCCTCAGTGGATCTGAAGGTTGATTTAGTTGTCTCAACATTAGTCCTGCCACAACAAAAAAAAAGAGGGAAATTTCAAATAAGAATTCCAATTACATCATAACATCCAACTGCAAATATGAGCACCAAATGCGTGATACAAAATCCAAGTTATTGCTGAAGACAAATACTAAGCAATAGGGTCCTAACTCCTAAAATACCTGCTTCAATAATCTTTTCCTTCCTAACCAGCATCAATAACTCACCAATTTACCATCGGAATATTTCATATGAATGTATAGCCAGTAAACAATTGCAAGAAGCAGCAATTTTATGTTTTAGAAGCCAAAAATACTAGTCAAAGCGATGGGAAACATTTTTAAGCTTACTAAAGCTGCAAGGCTTTTTTTTTTCATCAAGCAATTCCACGCCTTTTCCTCTGTTCATATCAATAGCATAAACTTCATCCCCAACTGCCCATCAAAGCACTAGGTAAGCCATGTTCAGTCGCAATTTTTGGAGTAATTATATCCGTCAGAATTGATAAAGACAGGCTCCAACAAGCAAAAAACAATGGGACATTAGCATTACTAATTCTCAAATGATTATTCCATTTGTCCTGTCAATTAACTTAACCTGCTCTAAATACTTCTTTCGACCATACTATTTTCAAATATGATAGGAATAATTCTTAGAAAGGAAATGTCACCCCTTGATGCTTTGGCTCAATGATAGGTTCATATAATCCCCAGCTGAGTGGGCAACTTCGAATCCCCCTTCCCCCAAAATCAAACAAAATGTCATAACACAGATGAGCTCAAATCAGTTACTTGACGCTTTAATAGTGCAGAGTAACCTTCTGCATCCAAATTGATTCAGAACAAAATATTCATACAATGGTTTATGGTCAGAGAAACATTAAGCTAGAGCAGAATAAAATAAACAGGCCCGAAACTCATGAGTTTTCCATCATACGGAACATCTATGCACAGCCACAAAATTTCTATGATTTATGATATATCACATTCTTGGAGACTTCTGAGCTAATTTATCCAAACTAATCCCCCCAAAAAAAAAAATTAATTTTATATCAGAAAAAGAAACTACAGCAAGTATGAAAAGAACTATTATCCTATATTATACCAATGCTTGATTTCTTAACTCTATATGTCATTATTACTCAACTCCATTTTCTGCAATACACAAGAGTCAAACAGCCAACAATTCAGCTAAAACTTTAACACTTAAAACAACACTAATCTAGCAGAAAATCGTATATTATATTTAATGAATAAATTTATATTCATTTTAAGTATGAGTACCTATTAACCGGAGTGCTGCTTCCACCGAACCCAGGTATCAAATCATCAACACCGGCCTCATTCTTACCCGAATCCCACGAACCATTCCCGCTAGAACCCTTCAATTTCGCCGCCACACCACTATAATCACCAAGCAAGTCACCCACCGGACAAGACCCAATATCGTCGTTACTATTTGCATTTTGTGAAACAGGCATTTCCCCAAAAACATCATCAATAACGTATGAATTCGTGGACGAAGGCCTCGGATCCGAATTAAACAACATTGAAGCCAAATGGTATGAGGATCCGTTACTACTACTATTATTACTCGTATTAGATTGATTCGTCGTGGGGTTTTCAAAACCGCCAAACTTGTAACCATTATCTTCGCCGCAACCGAAAGAATTTTGGGAGTTTTGCTTGGGAAAGAAAGCGTGATCGTCAAGAAAAGAGCCGTTACTAGCACTCGAATTCCATGAAGTTTTTGAAGAAAACGACATGGGCTTTCGTGTAAAACCAAAATCGAAATTCCTGTTGGCGGTGGTGATGTTGGCGGCGGTGGATCGTTTGGCTTGGGACATTGGAGCCGATTTTCCTTGGGGTTTTAAACCGTAACGCTCTGTTAAAACGCCAAATTCGTCCATTATTTCACTCTCTTTATTAAAAGAAGCGAATGGATCGCTGTCTTAATTAAACCAAATATATGGGTATATGTCCAGATATGAATTACGAATAGATCTATAAAGGAAAGCAATAAAAAATGAAAAACTTAATAAAATCGGGTGTTTATAGAGGGAAACTTTCTTATTGTCAGGGCTGAAAAATTGATCGGAAGGAGCGGAAGAGAAATAAGAAGAGGGTTGGGATATCAACCTGGAAAAGACGAAAAGACAAAAATGGCTATAACGTGGAGTGAAGTAAGCTTTTTTTCTTGATAGTTATAACGTGGAATAGAGATGTAGAAAGATAAAGGTAATCAATATTAAAAAATTAAATATTTGATATTATCTGATTTTTATTTTAGATTTTGATAATTTTTTTATTTGAATAATTTATTTATTATTTTTAATGAATTTAAATAGCGGATATTTCATTTATATAGATGCTTTTGAATATTTGAATTTATTTTATTTATATAAATCATGAAAAAAAATATTCAATATCAATTTATATATTTAGTTATTATTTAATTTTATATTCTTATCTCTTAAAAAATTGAATAAATTAAGATATTTAGTACTTTTGAATATTAAGATATTCTTACCCCTTAAAAAATTGAAAAATTGAATAAATTAAAAAATGATATTATCATTTAAATTAAATACAAATTCAAATAATAAATAAATAATAAATATGTTTAGATATTAAGTAAATTAATTAAATTCATATCTAATCTACCGTTATCTTTAAAGAAAGAAAAAAGGAAGTATTAAAGCAAATAAAAGAATTTGAAAAAAATTTGTTAATTCAACATATAATTAAGATGCATAAAGCACTGTGACAGAAAAAGAATTTAAAAAAATAAAAATGAAAAAAATTTGTTAATTAATAATTAATTAATAATTAAAATTTATAAACACTTTCTTATTTTATAGAACTTTCTTTCCTAAAAAACCTACCAAGCAAATCTAAATGCATTGTTTTCTCCTTTTCAGCGCTGCGCACCCGAAGAAGGAAAGCCCCAGCCCAAAAGCTTCAAATTAGATCTATTAAAGGATCATATAATCAGTTCGATTTTATAATTACGTTATATTTGAATGTGGGTTTTAATTCAAGTCCATTCGTTTGGGTGTGAAAATTAATAACGTTTTTTAAATAATAAAATAAATTTATATATTGAGTTCGATAAAAATTAAATTTAAATAAAAAATTTAAAAAATTAATTTTTTTTTATTTAATTTATAAATAAATTTACTTTTAAATTGATTAAAGATATTAATGAGCTTGACTAAAAAATGATTTAATTTTTAAAAAATTTTTTTTAAACATAATCGGGTTAAACTTGAATTTACATAAAAATTAATTTAATAATTTAAAAATATTAAAAAATTATTTTTATAATAATATTTATAATTAAATTTAAATTATTTTTAAAAATATTTAAATTCAGTTTAATAAAAATTAAACCACTCATCCTATCCAGTCACAGAGACATCTGCTATCATAATTCATAGGAAAAGCCAACGGCAAACACATTATAAACCGCACGGCCAC
>JBBYHO010000008.1:6995207-7006903 GCA_038382025.1 Adansonia gregorii | reverse complement strand
GGCTGAAGAGAGGAGAATCAACTACCAATGTGATATAACATACACCAACAACTCGGTAAGTGTTCCTAATTTAGGTTGGTGCAATTGAATATTGACTACTGCTGATGCATTTTCTTCCCCTTACGCCTTCTCTTTTCCCTTGCCCTGCCATATTTCATGCTTCTCATACCATTGTTTCTGAACATTTTAGGAACTAGGCTTTGATTATCTTCGAGATAATCTTGCTGGAAACAGTGATCAACTTGTGATGAGATGGTATGTCTCAGAGCACCATTTCAATTTGGTCTTTGATTTATGTTATCAGACTACTAGCGATAGACTTGCAAAAACAGGCCAAAACCATTTCATTTTGCAATTGTTGATGAAGTTGATTCTGTTCTCATTGATGAAGGAAGAAATCCTTTGTTAATAAGTGGTGAGGTAATATAAATGAGCTTTTCTTCCTTTATTAACTTTTTTTTTTTTTGGTTCCATGCATAATACTAAATATTTTGAATCTCAAAATTATTGGGAGCTATTTAAGAATGCTACTGATTGCCCGGGAAAATTTTTGAAAATGTTGAGAGGAAATCTCAAAGCGGTAGAAATAGATTATAATAGCCTGTTGCCTCTTTTATGATGTGTTCCAGGCTAGTAAAGATGATGCCCGTTATCCGGTTGCTGCTAAAGTGGCTGAGCTGTTAGTGAGGGGTGTGGTGAGTTCAGTTGTTTGCTTTCATCTTTTGTTAGACGTTAATATTTTGTTTCTATCCAGCTGCCTATGTAATCTTGTACGGTTACTTTTATCCTGAGTTTACGATTAAAGTAGTTTTCGTATAAATTCTGGTAACAGCATTATAACATTGAGCTCAAAGATAATTCAGTGGAGTTGACTGAGGAAGGAATTGCACTTGCTGAGTTGGCTCTTGAAACAAATGATCTATGGGATGAAAATGATCCATGGGCAAGGTGAATAGTTGCCGTTTTCCCTTTGTACTCATTCCCTAGTTTCCATGTTAAAGATACTATTGAGGGCAGAAGCAATTTTTAATTTATACTTTTTGTTCTGATTATCTGTTTCTCTTTTGGCAACTTCTAAAAGTTTTGTTTCAAATCTCACTAACATGTGGTGCTTTTGAAACTTAAAAGGCCCCAAAAGAAAATGTTTGACCAATTTCAAACTAATTTCTTTCATTCATTGTATGTTAGAACTTTTCTGGACTGAATTATAATCAGCTACCTGGCTCCTATGTTGTCTAGTGGCTGAATGTGATCCATTGCACACATATTTCACATATTATATTATGTTATGTTTTTTTCCCTTTATGTTTTAGTTGATGGTTAAAATTATATTGTTTCAGATTTGTGATGAATGCTTTGAAAGCTAAAGAATTTTATCGGCGAGATGTCCAATACATTGTCAGAAATGGGAAAGCTCTCATTATCAACGAGGTTTTTATGTAGTACTTTTTTGATGCTTCAGTGTCTTTGTTGCAGTACCACTTCCTACCTTTTCATTAATGTAATGTTCTGATTGTGCATGACTCAACCATATTTGGGTGTAATTACAGGTTCCTGCAGACTGTCTAGCTAACCTACGTTTTCAGCCCAAACATGATGATCATTCTACTAGATAATGGCTCTAAGAGTTAGAATTTTGGGGGTGCCATTACCAGTGGAATGTGATCTCTATTTTTAAAATCGATTCAGTTGAATTACTTAGCTTTAATAATGTCTATGTATCTATCACAAACATTACTAGGAGCAAAGCCGATGATTTCTTTACGTTGTAAATGCATTTGATTTCGTTAACCCTTGCTTGAGATAGAACATTATCATGTTGTTTTTATGTTCACTGCTAAAGCTTGGAAAAACATAGAGATTTTGTTGCTTTGGTGTTTTTTTAGTCACAGGTTTAATTGTTGAGCTTTTTCTTTGTGATGGAAATGAAACATTTGTGAAAATCTGCAGCTGACAGGCAGAGTCGAAGAGAAACGGAGATGGTCTGACGGGATTCACCAGGCTGTAGAAGCAAAAGAAGGTTTGAAGATTCAGGTAGATATGATGTCTGAAAAGTTCTTCTTAACTTTATCTTGACCTATATCAAACATAAATCTTATTTTTCTCATTCAAAATTGTAAAATTTCTATATTTGTTAGTCTGATTCAGTTGTGGTGGCTCAAATCACCTACCAATCACTATTTAAGCTCTATCCAAAGCTCTCCGGAATGACTGGGACTGCAAAAACTGAAGTATGGATGATAAATGGATATCATACACTATATTTGGCCATTTCTAATTTTTAATGCCACTTAAATAAAAAATTGTAATTTTGTTGTTTGTAGGAGAGGGAATTCTTGAAAATGTTCCAGATGCCTGTTATTGAAGTGCCCACTAATCTTCCAAATATTCGTAAAGATTTACCCATACAAGCATTTGCTGTAGGGCATTTAATACTTGAGTGTCTTCTTAATAATATATATATTTTTTTAATGATAGTTTGTTACTTCTTTTTTTCTTGATTGTTTATTGGTTTTGTCTATTCTCCTAAGACTGCTCGAGGGAAATGGGAATATGTTAGTCAAGAAGTGGAATACATGTTTGGACAGGGGCGTCCAGTTTTAGTTGGCACCACTAGGTAAATTCTCTAGCAGCTCTCATGGTGATATACCCTTTCTACCTTTTTTTTTTCTTTTTGGAATCTCGCTATTGTATAGAAAGTTAATACGATATTGGTAAAATTTCACCTGTTAAAGTGTTCAGAAACCTGAACATCCTTAGATGAGAGCTATCATCTTCTTGATGCAGTGTTGAGAATTCTGAATATCTGTCAGATCTGCTGAAGGAGAGAAATATCCCTCACAGTGTCCTGAATGCACGACCCAAGGTTTGTTAAGATTTTATTTCAATGATACCTTGCATTGGATGAACAGTTTATCGTATTTGCATGGTTCTTCCTTTGCATCTCATTTTACCTTTGGAATTTATGCAAGCTTCTTTTACCTGCATGTTTCTTTTTGCCTTCTATTCTATCAGTATGCAGCAAGGGAAGCTGAAATTATTGCCCAAGCAGGGCGAAAGTATGCTATAACCATTTCTACCAATATGGCTGGTAGAGGAACTGACATTATTCTTGGGGGAAATCCAAAAGTAAGTGTGCTTGTTGCATTTCTCTTAATTTTTTGATATATTACTTCGTTTTTTTGGAGTTCTTTTATCCCAAAATATATATAATGAGAAGGAAGAGACATTACACAACTTGTTATGCCTTATGAAGATGCTAGCAAGAGAAGTTATAGAGGACAGCTTGCTTCCATTTCTAACGAGAGAAGCTCCTAGTGTTGAAGTCGGTGACATGGCAATCTCAAGAAAGGTAATTCTTTATTATCACTGTTAGTTGGCGAGAAATAAATTTATGGTTCTCATCTGTTTTTGGTGTAGGTGTTGTCAAAGATAAAGGTTGGCCCGTCATCAATGGCTTTGCTAGCTAAGGCTGCCCTAATGGGTTAGTGACTCTTAAAGCATTTTGCCTAGCATTTTTTTTAATATTCTGAATTATGTACCTTCATTTTAGTGATTGGCATGGATATTTATTTATGATGATACCACTCTGCTTTTTAATGTGAATCAAACAGCAAAATATGTTGGCAAAAGTGAGGGAAAGAGCTGGACATATGAGGAGGCAAAATCTATCATTTCAGAATCTGTGGAAATGAGCCAGTCAATTCCTTTGAAAGAGCTGCAGAAGCTTATTGATGAACAGTCTGAGATTTACCCTCTAGGACCTTCTATAGCAATTACTTATTTGTCTGTTCTTAAAGATTGTGAAGTACACTGCAACAAAGAAGGGTCTGAAGTGAAAAGGCTTGGGGGGCTTCATGTGATTGGCACATCTTTGCATGAATCCCGTAGAATAGATAACCAGGTAAGTAATTTAATGCTGTAATGATTTAAGCATCTATGCTGCATCTAAACCATAATTTAGTTAGCATTTCTGATGTGTCTGCCTTGCTGTAAGAAAATTGTAAGAATTTTTGCTATTGGAAGCTGGAGACTCAAACTTCCATAATAAAGTGACAACTGTCCAATTTAGCGGTTTGATTTCTTATATATAAACTCATGCATTCAAAGCTAAGGATCAATGTGGTTGCTTCCTTTGGTCATTTGCATCACCTATTTTATGGGCTTATTGTATGTAACTATTTATCACTTGATCCAGATGAAAATATTCTGGTTAGATGATTTTCCAAAATGAATACAACTGCTTTGTGGCGGTCAATCCCTTATTGTTATTTTCTTTTTGTTGAATCACTCAACTCATTGTTCAGTTGGTAATATTCCGCAAGCATTTATGGAGTAAAACCTTCTCTATACAGTGCCATTGTCACAATATTTCATCTAATTCCGAAAGGAAGTTTTATATCTCATGCATCTCATTTTGGTGATAGTTTGACTTTACATATTGCTTTCAAAACAGTTATATTTCTCTAGGAAGATAGAAATCTAGATTTAACTGTATATGCAAGACAAGGCTGTAAGTTTCAGGCGATGTTTTTGTTCACAAATGTATCTTGTAAATTACAAGATATGCACTAACCTTATACATATATAAACGTGCATGTATATGTTGGAGTCATAAATTTTACCGGATGAGATTTCATTAGGCCCAAATTCATTAAATACTCATTGTCAGTTGACAAATAATATTGTTTGAATCTGGATAACTTAACTTTGGGATGCATTGTGTTGTTATCTTTATTTTGATAAGTGAAAATAATGGTCTGACTATTAGATGAATATGCTCTTTTTCCCTCCTTTGAGAATCACTTCATATTACTCTTTAAAACCTACACTTCTGACAGCATAATACATTGTGGTAGAATATTACACTAAAAGCAATAATGTTAACCTTTTTCATTTAGAGCCATTTCTTGTTTATTATATTTTGGGGGTTTGGGGGTGGGGGGAAGAGAGAACTGGTAATGCATCTTTTATTTCTTTTCTATTTATTTCAGTTTAAACATAGCTCTAATTTTAAAATAACAATGACAATGGTCTTTACAGCTTCGTGGTAGAGCAGGAAGGCAAGGGGATCCTGGATCCACTCGGTTTATGGTGAGGTAGTGTTCTATTAACTATTTCTTTGCGTCTTTAAGACTAAAATGACTTTTGTGGCAATAACTTTAAAAAGAAAAGCTTAACTAGGGTAGTGTTGCTTAGTACTGGTTGGATGATTTTTCTTGTCTGTCATGCCATTATCAGCCCATCCAATCCAATGCCATTTAGATATGGGACAGGCTTGTATTGAATTAGGAAAAAACAAGTTCACTGTAGGAAGAGATTTTCTCAACAGGTATTGGTCTAGGTCTTTAACTGAGGTCAGTACCAGTTCAACTTCTTGTATCATGTATGGGCTAGCGTAGTTCTCCACATAGCCCTGACCCACTATTTTGGGCTTCTTTTGTCCAGCTGGTGCTTTGGGATGAAACCTTTTTGCTTTCAAGGGAGCTATCATGCATATATTAAGCAATTCTTTAAAGTCCTAAATGTGGGCTAATATAAAAATATCCTCTTGGACGAAATTGCTCCATGGACTACCAGTTGTCTGTGTGTTATTCCAAAAATAATATTTTAGCTCTTTTTTCTTTTCTTTTTTGGGAATATAAAAGCAGATTTTGTAATCACACAGCAGGGACAGTCAATTTGGTGGCCCAACAAAATTAAAGCAGTCTGAAACTTTGTACTGAGACTTCTATGTAAATTATAAATTAGGTTGGAGAGATATATTTATTTTAATTGTTGTGGTTGGTGCCCAAGGCAGGGGGAGAGAGGTGAAAAGATAAGATTAGAAATGAGTGCATCTGAAGGACATGTTGGAGCTGCATCGCACCAATTAAGGATAAGACATGGGAAATGCACTAGAGGTGATTTGGACAAGTGAGTTAAAGAGCTGTGAATGCTTCTGTAAAATATGCAACATAGTTGAGGATGTCTTTGCCAAAAATGGGTGGTGGAGACCAAAGAAGACATCATTGGAGAATGGAGGCTATAATAAAGGACCTTATTTTCACTGATACTTATTCACGACATGGTCACAAAACGCATAGAATGGTGTAATCTTGTTCATGTAGCCAACCTCACATATGAGGAATAAAGCTTTTCTGTGTAATGTTCGTTGTCCTGCCAGGGGACTAAATGCTGAAGGGTTGATATTGGGGTGGGTAATAACTAATAAAGGGAAATCTATGGAGCATGTATTTGAAAATGAGGTAAATGCTTGATGAGAGATAGAGTGATTTTAATCCGACAATGAATTCTTGGGGGTAGGGTAGCTGGATTTTCATGTAATAACTACCATCACTCTTGTCCAAGGCCATTTATAATTATCTTCGCCTACTATTTATAAACAAATGTTATGTCGAAAGAAACTACAGGGCACATGGGATGGGAATCTGCTGATTGGGCAACCTTCTTATCTTTTCCATACAGTGAATTCTTTAGAGGAGAACTCAGTGATGACACCACTGGAATTTACATTATCTTCTCAACTCAATAGTTTAATTAACTAAAGGAGGACTTCTTTGTCTGCATCCTTTTCTTCTTGTCTTTTAAGGGTATAATTAACATCGTTTAGAATATCAAATTTTCTATTTATTGTCGTTACAGCTTGCAAGATGAGATGTTTCAAAAGTTTAATTTTGATACTGAGTGGGCTGTGAAGCTTATTTCAAAAATTACAAATGATGAAGATATACCTATTGAAGGTGATGCCATTGTAAAGCAGGTATCCATTGAGCTCATTTATTTAAAACCTATAAACCTTATCTGTTTCTGAACTTTAAAACTTTTAAGCATCTTCTCCTTATTAGTGACTTCCATGACTTTCTATTCGCAGCTTTTAGCACTCCAAACCAATGCAGAGAAGTACTTCTTCAGCATAAGAAAGAGCCTCGTTGAGTTCGATGAAGTTTTGGAGGTATGTGGTTGGAAAAAATAAAGCCATATTTGGACATCTTGCCAAACTAATTGACGTGATCTAGCACTTGATAGGAGTTTGACTAAACCTTCATTTAATTTCGAAGTTTTTGAAGGACCATCTTGTAGGTTCCAGTGCGATTTTAATTGGATAAGGAATATTATCTACAAAACGCTTTAAAATGATGTTAGTGCAACTTTTAGTTCGTTATATTTTTTTATCAACTTATGCCCTTTTCTTTAGCAGGATACTGGTGACTGATTTCCATTTGAAGTATTCAATTTATAAACCAAGAAAGATTGTAACTTATAATCTGAAAATGAATCCTTGAGTGTTCAATTTACACAGAATTGATCATCAATTATCTCATTGAATTCTTTGATCTGCTTTTATCAGGTTCAAAGAAAGCATGTCTATAACCTTAGGCAATTTATTTTGACGGGTGATAATGAAAGTTGTTCCCAACACATATTCCAGTGAGTATCATTCTAATATACTCGAGTGTGTTTGTGTGACCTGATTAGTGCATACGAGTCTCCCTTGTTTTAGTTTTCGGCATAAGCTTTGCATCTTAGACATGTGATTGCAAGTTAGAGAGGACTGGAACAATATGAAGGAAGTCTATCAATCCTGCTGTTGTGTTTTTTGGAATCTGAGCTATGTCAAAGATTCAATTGCTGAAAATTAGGTTATTTGGGATGATGAAAAGAGCCTTTATAAATTGCCATGTGAAATTCAGGCAATATGTTCTTCAAATTATAGTTTTAATTGTGTATCTTTTTTTGTTTTGTGTTTGTATGCGTCTTTAGTATAGTTTGACTAGGATAATGACATAGATATTCCTGGTAATTTCGAAATTTTAAGTATGTTGACCATAAACGATGGTTATAGCATGTAGAGAATAAATGCAATGGCTTTTTACTATCTCTTTCTACCTTTTATTGCTCGTCAGATTTTATCAATTGTTTTTTTGTTGTATCATGCTAGATTTCATTTTATACACAGATGTCTTTGATATCATGATGTTCAGTGAAATGTTATACATGTATATCTAACTCATGCTGGCATTATTGGTATGTTTCCCCGCAGAATTCAGCTTATCAATGTAGTTTCTATCAACTGTCTTTAAAGATTTAGTTTTGATCTGTCTTTTGAACATTAAAAGAGAAAAATTGTTTAATAGGTACATGCAAGCAGTGGTAGACGAAATCGTTTTTGGAAATGCCGATCCACTGAAGGTAGCGAGTTTTTCTCTTCAGATGCAGTCTACTTCTGTTCTTGTTTTTAGCCTAATCACACTAATTCATTATGTAGCATCCAAGATACTGGAGCTTGACTAAGCTTTGGAAAGAGTTCATTGGTGTTGCAGGGAAGCTATTGGATGGTGAGCTTATCCCTAAGCTCCACCTTGTCCTTCGATATCTTTTGGGAGTATTTATTACTTATTGGATTAGGATTACCTCCTATTACATAATTCTTCTTGTCAAAACTTATAATCAACATAATTCCTTATGTCGTGGAATTTCTGCAGACTCATTTGCAGTGATTTCAGAGGAAGATTTACTCCAATCTCTTAAACAGCTACATGAATCAAATTCTGTGGATATTGACAATTTTCACCTTCCAAACTTGCCAAAACCTCCAGACTGCTTCAGAGGAATCCGCAGAAAAAATTCTTCACTGAAACGCTGGCTGGCTATTTGCTCTGATGATTCAACAAAGTAGAATAATGATAATGCATCTTTAATTTGGTTTAGTTCTACCCTGTATTGATACTGAATAATACCCATTTATGTTTTTACTCTAGGAATGGGAGGTATCGGCCAACAATTAATCTTCTTCGCAAATACCTTGGGGATATTTTGATTGCATCATACTTGAACATTGTACAAGAATCTGGCTATGATGATGCATACACAAAAGAAATTGAGGTAAGCTGCTTCCCTTACATGTTTATAATAACTTGAGTAATTCAATCCATGGCTTGAGCCCGTGACAGTTATCGTAGGAACATGGCTTGGTGCTCCTTTGACCTAAATTTTTCCACCTTCCAAATTCTTGTTAGTATCTTTGTAATTCTCTATTGGTGTTTGACCTGTTTCACTTTAGTAAAGTGAAGTATATGTTGTTTGGGGAGCCTATTTCAACTACTTTCTTAATTATCTGTTTTTTTTTAGCCTAGCCTCTATCTGCCTCGTACGCCTTTCAAGTTCTTTTTCATTTCCTTCTTTTTTGCTGCTAATTTTCTTGTTATTGGAATTCAGAGAGCAGTTCTTGTCAAGACTTTGGATTGTTTCTGGAGGGATCATCTCGTAAACATGAATAGGCTGAGTTCTGCGGTATCTAATCTGAATATGTAGTTTGTTATCTTCAGCTTTCAAGTATAGATGCACTCTTATGGCAGTCTTTGACAGGTAAATGTTAGAAGCTTTGGGCACAGAAATCCTCTTGAAGAATATAAAATTGATGGGTGTCGATTTTTTATCTCGATGCTCAGTGCAACACGAAGGCTAACTGTAGAATCACTCTTGCATTATTGGTCATCGCCTATGGAATCCCAAGAACTATTTTTGTCATGAAAGCAGCTGTTGGTCAAGCTAAGGTATGTTTCTTCTTTTGTTTGTCTTTTTATTTCTAGATGGGCATGCTTTATCGCTCTTTTGGTTTTATGATTATTTCTAGGCTTGCTCCTTAATATATTTTTTACCTTGGCATCAAAACTAGAGTCTTGGGCCCAGTTATTTCGATTCCTTTTGGCATGTATTAATGGTTTTTGACTTCACCCCCTTATGATCGGCTCGTGTGCTAGTCTCTTATTAATAAATATCATCTTGCCTTTCAGGAAAAAGAAAAAAGGTTCTTTTTTTTTTTAATTTATTTTTTTTCTTTTTCATGAACCATTTTCTGTCATTGAGTTGTGTAGGATTTCATGTTATAGTAAGCGTAGGATTAATGGTGATCTGCTATCTCTTTTAGGACAAGAAAAATGAACTGAAACCAAAGAGAGGGAGATAATTTTCTGCTCGGAAAGCTTGTTTAGCTAAGGTCTTCATTTAAGTCATTATCAAAACGTTAACAACGCTTGGCTATGTTGCTTGCTTGGGAGTGAGTGTATCCAACAAGGGTATCCCAATTTTTTAAAGTTTTTTCACATACTTGGAGAATCATATTCTCATACCCATATTTAAATGTGTGTCTAACACGGGTTTCGGACATTGGTACTTCAAGTTGACTCTTAGAACCCAATATAGACTCTCAATGCATTTTGTCTGTCAACAAGTTGCTTCAGAAAAAGTAACATTTAATCTCAAAATATCCCAACACACACCATACTTCAAAATACAAAAAGATCACGGAAAAATCAGAGACTGTGGACTTTGTTTTTGCTGCAGCATAGTCAGCCGTAGTCTCAGCAGCATTTAATATGACAATTTTCCCTTTTCTTGGCAGTTGATATCTAATTATATTCACCCTCTAGGAATGTATCTACCGCATTTCATTGGATAAAGTTCTTGTGCCGGTCTCTCCAGCGAACTACAATTAAATGAAATCTCATCAATGGCATACTGAACAAGATCACAGTACCATTCTGACGAAGGGTATTTATTATATGTTATCTTATTCCATTTTTACAATCTTGTTTAACGCAAATGCTTCCAGTCTGCTTTGAGAAAAATTAAACTTCTTTGATGTGCAGGTTAGTAACTCGGATTGCTTCAGTTCAAACAAACAAGTGTTCCATTTTTTTTCGGAAGATGCAACTTCAACCGTGCCAATGAATTATAATGACCCAAAACATTGTTGTATCAAATACAAAACTGTGCTTTTGGCGTACTAGTTTCACATTGATTTTGAGGTATCCTTCAATTTTTCCAGTAACTTTGGTTTGTACCATAAATTTTATCTCCAATGAATATAGTATGTCAGTTGTACCATACCATCAACGTTCTCAAAGTTCATCTTGGCTTTGTATATATGTATTGAGATCATGGGATTTTTGTAAGAACTGTGCTGAAAGCAAATTTGATTTTTTTTTTCCCTTGGAAACATATTTAAATTTAATATTTATTACATGTTAGTCAATGTTGTCTCCATTCTGCATCTGCTTGTCAATATTTCTTGCAGGTCTTTAAAGCCAGTACTTGCTATGTACCAAAAACAAAACCCATTGCTTTCGTTCATCCAAAATAGAGCTGTCCAAGTTGGGCTGGGCGTAGGATAGCTTTTTTCCTTTTTTCTTGGTTTGATTCAAAATCTTGGGTTATAACTTTCAATTAGCGATGGACCAATGAACAGCCTGACCATTAAACCTTTTGGGCTCCAACTGGCCCAGCCCTTTCTAGTGTTCCCAGTTTCCTCCTGCCAATAGTATGCCTATTGGGGCCAACAAAAAGAGGGGGTTCTCTGGTCATGGAGGCCCGCTCACTATCCCACGTCAGTCGAGGCTTAATTGTAAGCGGAAGTGTTCACAAGTTATATAAGGTTGTGGTGCATTTAAAACTTTCTCGGTTGGTTGCTTCAAAAGTTTATTTAAATGTTTAAAACAATATTAAAAAATTAAAATTTTTTACATTAATATTTATAAGTAAATTTAAATAAAAATATTTTTATTATTTGAATAATAATTTGGGTTAAGTCACATAGGTTATCTAATTCAGAAACAAGTCTCCTTATAAGTTAATCCAATTTTTTGTTATTCCTTTTTAAGGTATTTTTGATATGATGATGGTGAATTCTTCTT
>JBBYHO010000008.1:6975457-6985530 GCA_038382025.1 Adansonia gregorii | reverse complement strand
CATGCACCAAATCCAGATTTCCAGCCAATTAGAAAGCCATCTTATCATGTCATGAGTCATTCTCTGCATGGACCGATTGTTATATTTTCAACAAGGAAACTTCCTCTATAGCTCAGTCGGTACCATTCCTCTCGTGAAGCTGCAATTAACATTACTTTAACTCTTCATTTTCTTTAAATATCCATGTCTCATATACATCCGGACATAAGTACGAAAATATAAATTCTCTAAGATCCTCCAAATATATTAAAAAATTTGTTAAAAAGTTAAACACACCCATGTTAGATATAATACCATATCTGAATCTCATACCCGAGTCTGAGTAAGGTGAAGTTGCAGAAATATACAGACACAAGACTACCAGAAAGAAAAATATGTAAGAAATTAAATAAGGAAAAATTACAGCTTTGATACAGAACATTCACTGAGAAGATTCTTTCACAAAATGAAATGTATTAAATCTTTTTTTTTATTTTATTTCCTAGGTATTGTAAGTGTAGTATCTGACAGTATTCGTACAAATCAAGTATGAAAATAGACCAACTCTACTTTCATGGGGAAACCTATGTTGATAATGAATAACATTCACTCTTCTGTATGTTAAACTTTTTTAATTATTTCTGATTTATATATATGTACATCAATTTACATGAAGCTTCATCCTTACCTTGGGAATGGAGAAACTAGCATTAGCCAATGTCAGAGGAGTTACAAGGCTTTTTGATCCAGTCTTTCATTCCAGTTCAGGCAGCGAATCAAGCTGTGGAACCAATCACCTGTTTGGTCGGACTTATTGACAGTTGGAAGAGGGTGCCGGCTCATAGATATTCTGACCGAATGTCCTCGCGAGAGCTGTTGCCTTCTCTTCCCATCGAAAGAAACCCAAGCGTTACTTCGAGCATCATCGGGGATCTGCGAAACCAGCAACAACGTCTCACTGCTTTATATGTAATGTGTATATAAAAAAGAATTTGGTAACTTGGCTAAGAAATTTCTTTCAGATTCAAATACTGTGATGTTATCTTTAAAGGACTTGACAAAATGTGGCATATTTATACAACTTTTTATGCCTCGTTTAGCAACAAATGTCGCCTCAGCCTTGTGCAAAAGAAACCCACAACTTTCCACCAGACTATAACCTTCATGACAAACTATGTTACTTGGACTCAAGTGTGAGTCTTAGATACAAGTATTTGTCCGACACGGGTATATTCAATTTTTTCTAAGTTTTCCATATCTGCGGAGGTTCATATCTCTACTCAAATCTGAATGTGTCAAAGCTGATTGTCAAACACAAGTACTTCAAGAAAAAAATAGAGTTGGAGGAACATAAATGACAAAGATGAGAAGCAGTTTCAGAAAGACAACTTCATTCGTGTAAATCTCAGCATTTACTCCTTTGAAGCTGATTGAGATTTTAACATCTAATGTAGCAACCATTACAGAATATAGAGAAGGGATGAGACAGCAACATCAAATGAGGTATTGACATTTGAAAATTGGAATACCATTCCAGTTAAACACTGTCTTGCTCTATCTAATTCTCTATTAAAACATCTTGTTTTAAATTATTCGCAACACCCAAGAAAATGAAAAAATAGTTACAAACAAGGTCCAAATAGCCGCCAACAGCCGTTTGTCTTGTTGGTAGAGTGCTAGACTCTTAGTTCAGTGACTAAGGATCAAACCCTAGTAACCTCAATTATATTAGAAAAAAAAAAAGAGTCCAAATGGCCAATTGATGGTTTTTCAGGCAACACTCTACTTGTCTTCCCTTATAGCAACCGAACGCAGGAGCAACTTCAAACCAGGTAAAGCACAGAAATGACCTTTTTTTTTTCCCCATACACCCACGAAAAATAACAAACTTTAATCAGGAGTTGCAAACAGCAACAAAGGAATCTTCAAATAATATAGCAAAGATCGGATAACATCAAATCCCTTGAAAGAAACACAACAAGCCCTTGACATGAAGGTTAGAAGAGCCGACTCCAATGCCCATGAATGCATTATCACACCCACCTATGTAATGTAGATAATATGCTGACAAACTAAGAGAAGCAAATCAAAGAAATTAAGTTTATTCTTCCCTTGTTGGCATCTTTCGACTAGGAATGTGCCATACTGTGCAACCAAAAAAATAAAAAAGTAATGGACTTTTTCTATACAGACCATGAGAAATGACATATCTATTGAAAAACAAGAGCATTAGCCTTGTTTGACCAATTAGAGCTAAATGGAATACTAGTTTAAACCAAAGCATAAAAGAATTCCACTAGATTCTTATTACATGCGGAAAGCAGTTCTACAATGAACTATGAATGGTCTTTCCATATGAGAATAATTTTACCTTCAATTCAAGCCTTGCAGAATCTGGAAGTATAACTGGTCTAAATGAAAGGGAATGTGGGCAGATAGGTGTAAAAAGCATGCAAGGAACATTTGGATGGACCTGCATTAGCAATAGTTCATTGCTACTTAAAGAATAACCATGATAATCAAAATCATCTATATAGAATAAACCTCTATGTATCTCGGAAAACCTGAAAGGACAACCTACCATGGAACCTCCGGCAGCTGTAGAGTAAGCAGTACTCCCAGTAGGTGTGGCTACTATGACTCCATCACCTTGCACCTAAACGAAAATTTGTAATTAAATAAAAGCATGGGAAAGTCACAAAACATTGACCACATCTAAAGCTATATAAGATAAGATATTTAAACATTTACAGCATAGAATAAACCATCACTTTTGTTAGTAACAAAATGTGTCCGAATTGATTATAATCCAAAAGAACAGCTGCAACTCACTTCTTATGTGACAACTAAGGCTTAAATTTTCTTTCCTTTTTCTTTTCAAGGAACGCAATTAACTAACCTTTGTTATCAGTCGGTCATGCTCGTAACATTCAACCTTAGAAAGGTACGGATTAGAACCCCGGTCAACAACAACCTCATTTAGGACATCAAATACCTTTCCTGGAACTGCTTTACCATTTCGAAAAATTTCACACCGTAGGCGCATTCTTAGAGTTATGTAAACACCATCTACCGTGTTATTACCATGGACGACCTGTTTCAAGTCTTGCCTGTAGTCTTCAAACTATATCAATCAAAAAAGGTAGAAAAATTAAATAAATGGGCAATCATGAGGACATCCAATAGACAGTAACATAGATCACATAACCAAGCAACTTACAGTGTGTGAAGTGAGAAATCCAAGAGATCCAAGATTAAATGATACAACAGGTGGTACAGCACCTCTAAATAAATTTGATGCATGCAATATAACACCATCTCCACCCAAGCATGCCACAAAATCAACCCTCTCATGGAGATCACTGTCAAAATAGCGTAGAACAAGCAAGATTCCAATCAGGTTTGAAGAACACAATATTATCAACTCTATTGCGAAATAAATCATAAAGGTACCTGGTATCTTGACTATAAAAGGTTTGAACAAATCCAAACCCAGGAATTCTAGCAAATATGTCATGGACATCAGGTTCAACAAGGACATTCATGTTCTCTTCATAATACAAGAAAGAAGCAACCTGCGCATCAAACACAAAATAAGCAGTTACAGTTGCTACATATCAAACAAGTGAGTGTATATATGCTATCAACTGCAGATAAAAATGAGATATATTTCCAGCTGCAGTTCAAGAAACAATGAATGCAAGTTAGACTTGGACGCTGTTATTTTATTATGCTTTACACCGACTTTCTACCAACAATGATCCTTCCCAGCCACTTGATGTTATCCACACCTTACCTTCAACGACAAGAAACAAGCTCAAACCACTATCCCCTCCACCCGCGCCCCCCCCCCCAAAAAAAAAAAACACAAAGACACCCTTCTTCACACTAATTCCAGCACTAAATACAGAAATCGCTTAAAAAGTTCCTAATAGTTGGAGCAATCAATACAGCAACACAGCAACAGGACTTAAAACTGAAACCAATTCAAATAAGAACCTAATCGTGGAACAATTCAAGCATGTCAACTTGAGGGCTACAAATGTCTACATTCTGCATCATCAACATCCACATAAACTACAAGTGCAGACCAGAGTGTGATTTAGTTTCAGATTATACATCCATACACACAGAAAGAAATGAATAACGGACTGAAATAGAAACATTCTTCTAGTTAGCTTTCAAAGTGCAGGGAGGCAATTATTGGCATTAACATACGGTCATACAATATCTTCAGTAGCTACCTCTTTAGCTTCTTCCATTAGTTCAGGCCCCAGCTTCTTTAACAGTAATACAGTCTTTGGTGTAGTCTTCCACATAAGCATCTGCTGCTGGGTGCTAGGATGAGTGAAGGCCAAGGAAGATTCAGTCACCTTCTCCCTTGTACAAGAGAACCCATCTGTCCGCACTAAAAACATCTCTGCTTTCTTCCTTGACTGCACTCTTACAACACCAGTGGCAGAAGCGCACATATTTCCTTGAATTGACCCCAATTCATCATCACTTGAATAAGAGGAAACCTTACCATTGCTCTTCTGGCTCTGGCTAAAAGAGGTAAATGAGGTTTGCTCATTTAAATTCCCATCTGAAGTTGCAAATTTGGTTTCAGGCATGGAATACCGTTCCCCTTCAAGAAATCCATTCACATTTGGGCTACTGGAAGCATAACTAGCACCATTCGTGTACTTCCCACTGCCAGCTGCGGTGCTCTTATGCTCTTGCGGACTTTTAGCACTAAATATTCCATTAGAACTTCTTGTCTCTGCAAGCCGTGACTCAGTATTAGCATGAGCCACCTCACTTCCCCATGTTGCTGTAATAGAAGTCCCTCTTGAAACAGATTCCAATCTTTTGAGCTGATAATTGAAATATATTGGAGGAGAGATCTTTTTACTCTTCAGAAACCTGGACATCTCTTTTCTGGAGAAAACATTGCAAGGAGGAATCTGAGCCCTTAGAGGATCAGCAGTCTCATAGATGTTAATTGTTGCTCCTTCCGCATCATCAACTACTTCGCCAGATGTCACAGCTTGGCTGGAAACAAGGCCATTTTTGGTCCCAAAAATTTTGTCATCTTCTTTATCACTGTCTGAGAAGGCTTCTTTGTGATGTGCTCCATTAGAACTATGAACTGCATGCAAAGTCCCTAGCAATAACTTGTTTGTCTCTTTTAAGTTGAGCTTTTCTTCTGTAGTAGAAGATGTCTGAAGCTCTCCTGATCCATTTGCATCTTGTGATAATGCATCATTCGTTGACCGATTTGAGACAAACTTAGATGCAAAGCGAGTCATGCACTGCCGCCACCTAGAGACCATTGCAGAAGTTCTCCACACTCCTTCCTTACTATGGAGATAGATGGGCTTTTTGCTGCAATCAGAAACCAAAGATGCAAACTTCTCAACCTGCTCCATTGAAGGTGCAGTTCCAACCTCCACTGGAATTTTTATACATTCAACTTTCCCGGATGAAATAGCATCATCCATGGCTGCTTGATAAAAGTTATCCTTAACAGTCTCAGCTCTTAGATCAACAATGGTTTTAAATCCTCTGTCAATCAACCACTTCAGACCTTCCTCTGTTACTTGACCACCGCTCGAAAACGCTATCTCACAATCTTTAGTGTCTATCTCTTCTTTAGAGGTGGAAAAACAAACTGGTTGCCAGTTTGCAAACAATGTATGGCATGGAAGGTCTTCCTTGCGCGGGAAACCCAAATCATAACAAGCATTTTTCAACCTTTGCAACTTCCTCCAGACATGCAGGCTTCGATAATCATCAGATGTCAAATAGTTCTCAAGAGCAACATGTAAACTCTCACAACACCTCTTCATCTCACTCCTGAAAAGAGCAAGTGGTGGAAGCTTATCCTCCATCACGCTTATATCTGCCACACGAAAAGTATTCATGATTGAGACTCTTCCAGAAAGAACATCTTCTCTTCCCTTATTCAAAAGAGACAGCAAGCAACCAAGCACAGACACAATCTTATCCTCTACTAATGGTTTTTCCTCTGGTGTGAAATCATATGAAACACTACATTCACCCGTCAATGGGTTGCATAAAGTGTCCATCAAAGCAGCATGAAGCCGTTCAGCCGCTCTAAAAATTCTACAATAAGCCTCAACTTCTGCAATATCCCCAGGTACTGGACCAATCCAACGTAACTGTGATACATCATGCGACTGGACAGTCTTATAATCCATATAAAGCAGTGTCAGATAGTGCAAGAAATTCAAAATCTCCTCTATAAAAATTAAGAAGTACACATTAAAGGAGCAAGCCCAACAAAAAAAGTCTGCAGCACCAGGAAAGAAGAAAAATGTAGCAATTTAACTCAGACTCGCTACCAATTACCATCCTTAGCATCATAAGAAAAAGACATGGTATTTTTTTTTAAAAAAAAAAAAAAAACTTAGAGAAGATAATCTTGAGCAATTATTATCACTATTTCACTCTACTCTACAAATATGCACAATGAAAATGTAGTTAATTTGCTAGAAGGCATGGCTTGATGTCACTTTAGAATACCAATAATAACTGTTTCCAATTCGGCATAAGTTCAATAAAATGCTTGAGAGAATCAAGAGACCTTCTCTTTCTTTTAGTTAGGCCACACTTTCATTCATATAGTAAATAGACCCTAATGGAGCATTAAAATACAGTGTTGATAGGTTGTAGTTCAACAAACACGATGAAGAAAGAGTTAATAAAACCAGCTAATTCAGCGAACCTAAAGAATCACACCATGGTAGCTGCAACAGAATTCACCAGGTTTTTTTTACTTATATTTTTGAGAAATTGCAGGGGCAAAGATCAATGAGAAAAAACCCAGCCATCGAGCTCGTTGAAAACATGTTGAAACAGATACAAAATAGACAGCAAGATATGAAAATTTGAGATCGGTGTTGTCCCTAAGGATGCCTAAAACATTATCACGGTCCAATTGCAATGCCTAAATTCAGTGCTGATCAAACCCAGAATCAAATCATCAAAAACAATAGTATTAATAACAAATTTGATAACATCAGCCCAAGACTCTATGCCGGTCATTTCGTCGAACAATAAGTGTTTAAATAAAACAGTAAACTTGAAACTGAATAAATGAAGAATTAAATGGATAAAAAGCCCAAGGGAGAGGAAAGTGAAAGGGAATGAACTGAAGGAAAAACAAACCTGAGAGTCCAAACCCAGATTGACAGAGAAAGACTTAGACAACTCCGCCTTCACTACAAGCTTCAGCCTTCTCCTTACCAAAACTTTCCGCATCAACCCAAAACCGCAAACCTTGCCATCTCCGTCGAGCTTGAAAGGCGATAGCAATCCAGCCACCGGAGACAACCTCTTCATGCCGATGATGGCCACGTGGCACATGCAGAGACATTCCACCATAGGGAAAAAGCTTTTAGTATACTTGCTTCCCTGTCTATGATTTTTGAAGTTGGGACCTCTTTATTTGTAAAATTTTGTGTGTGGATGGTAGAGAAAGAAAACAAAAATTAATTGGTGTGGATAATAACGAAAGCGGAAAGAGCTGAGATCGTCGATTTTTGGAGTAACATTATTGGCTGTCGCTGTGGCTCCGGGGCTTCCTTGTTTTTCTTTCATTTTTTTTTTTTCTAATTCGAAAATTTTGATGTGACATTAGTTAGGTTTACACGTTCATGTCATTTTTCACACATATATATATATATATATATACATAAATTTTTATTTTAACTATACTCCTTTTATGATTTCATTTTTAAAATATCATTTTTAAATTATGATACGTGATATTACTACTAAATATTTTTAAAATTTTTTAAATTTAAAAATAAATGTTTTTTTTAAATAATCAATAATATCGATTTTATTGACTAAAACAAATAATATGACATCAACTTTAAATTTTGAATTAATATATATGATAAAAATAAAATTTATTTAGTTATAAATGTTTTATTCAGATTTCTAATCTTAAAAATCAGTATGTTTTTTTAGAGGCAATTGATATATTAATCTTTTTATAACTGTGTTGGACTGTTTATTTTGTTTATTATATCATATTTTATTTATTTATTTATTTATTCTAGCATTAGACTGCAACTTTTGTGGTTTTTTGCCAATAGAAAATTACTAATTTTCTTTTCCTCTATCAAATTTACAGGACTTTTTTAGCAATAAAAATTAGCATTGGTTTTTTTTTAGCCATCTGTTAACAAAACTACAAAAAAAAAAAGAAATTAAAAAAAAACCTTCAGACACTACGTAAAAAAATAATAGTTGTTAAACTATGTTATATATAACATTTTCCTCACATTTATCTTGGTATAGTAAAATCGAACAATGAAGAAAAATGAAAAGTTTACCTTGTAAAGTAGAAGAAATAGAAAATAAAAAAACAACATTTATATAAAATTAGTTTTATTCTAAAAAAATTAATATTTCTACAAAATATCTATTAATCACATGCTCTATGACATATCGGCCATGAATAGAAACGAAAACTCAAAGTCGACACAAAAAAACTCAAATTTAAATTGATAATTTGTTAAGCCTGAATTGCTCAACCTATCGAGTAAATTAAATAGCATCCAGCTTAATCGAACTTTTGTTTATTCTTAATTAGTATTGAAAATTTAAATTCAAATTCGAACTCAAATATAGATGATCAAGTTCAAAGCAAATCATAAGAATCAAACTCATTTTCTTACTAAATAAACAAACCTAATCGAACTTGAACCAAAGCTTTATGGCTCAAATTTCAAATAATTTTCGAGTTTCTTCCGAGTTGAGCTCAGCTCAGCTTAATTTCACTCCTAGGCAAGGGGAGAAAACGATGTCAATCTTTGAATACATTATATACACTGTGGATAAAACGAGGTCACATCGAAAGGAAACTACCTACGAATTCCTTGTCATTTTCCAGTTCCCATAAGAACTGTCAGAGCACCAAATCATGAAGTTAATATAGTTGAAAATAATTCACAAAAATAACCGATTATACTACGATAAATTAGCACATTATTTTTTTTCATAAGATCAATAAATGATTTACAGGCTTAAAAAGAAAAAAGCATATATTGGTGTTACAATTTCCACAGCATTATCGTTGTCTCCCCCTTCAGAAGATGTACATATGCAAAGGCTAAAAACTTGATTGATGATGCGTAATAGCCTGAAAGCATACCTGATTTAATCATCAAACTTCGTTTGGTTTGCTAGTATCGAGAGTCGATTTGCTTGGCATGGGGACAAGCGTCGACTTTTGTACTTCAGGCGATGCTACTTCGGGTCCGAACTCGGTCTATAAGCATTTGCCTGCCTGACAAATCTTCTTCATAACCCACAACCTGCGTTTTCCCAAAATAATTGATGAATGAAGTAGCTTCGGCTTCAAAGTAGGGATTAACTTATTTTTATCTTCTCTCAGAGTCAATAATCATAGGTCCTTTACAGATTTAAACTCATTAGAGAACTGCTGAAACCTATGTTGATCCGACTCTTCATTTCTATCGAAAAATGTGTTTCCGGCATAAATCAGAATATGGGTAAGGAAATATGAGCCTCCAAAGACTCTCAAAATACATGGGAAAACTTTTTAAAAGTTCGAGTATTATTCCTACAACACTTATAACCGAGTAAGAGTAATGTATGGGGGAATGAAACTTTTAAGATAAGTAAGATCCAAAAACCTGAGACTCTGTTTGTGTTTCACTGAAACCATCATATAGGCCACCAGCATTCACATCTCCAGAATAACTGCTGATTTCATCTTTTCTCACAGTCCTGAAGAAAAGAAGCATTAGGTCAATTAGACATGAGAATGAAACAAATATTTTTTTGCTATAATGAAAAATAATTCCCCATTGGCCTTTCTATTGTCCCAAAAATTCAGTAGGTTGACTAGCTTTAGCGGCCATATGCAAGGCAATCAAGAATAGTTTCAGCCATCAGTATTAAAAATGCTAAAAGGAAGAGCAATGATTTGGTAACATTATAAAGAAATTACCTGCTTAACCAGTGTCTAGATAACCCGATAACAGAATGAGAATCTGTACGGTCTTGACAAAGGCCCGTACAATCAGATGAAAAAATCTGTTCTACATCAAGGA
>JBBYHO010000008.1:6930043-6940462 GCA_038382025.1 Adansonia gregorii | reverse complement strand
AATAATAATAATAATAATAATAATAATAAAAGGCAAATCTCATTTATAATTAAGATGAGAAAAAAATTTGTCGGAGCTAGTAAATTTAGTTAATCATTTTAATAGTCAATAATACTTTCAAATGTCAAAAAATAAATGTAATTTGCATAACAAAAAATATATATAAAGTATCCTTTTCTTGTTATAGACTAAAGACAATTTCATATTACTAAATGTTGAATGAAAGTTTTAGCTCTTTACCATCACAAAGTGAAAAGTAAGGAGGTGATTCAAGTAAGCAAGGCTCGTAGTATTGCTTATATATTTATATATATTAGTATTTTGTTTAAAATAATTGAATTAAAAAAATCTTGAGGAAGAAATATGAAAAAGATTAAACAAAATCAATCACTATAAGTTTTGAACTGTGTAAAAATACAATAATACAAAATAATTTCATGTTCATATATGATACTTATTAAGGGTTGAAACATCTACCTTTACAATGTATGGCTTGGGTTTGATTTTAAAAACCCTTTTGTCATCCCTAATTTATAAAAAAATATAAAATAAAATAATATCTTAAATGTTAATAAATCTACAAATCACATAGTGATCCTTGAAGGTTAAAACGCTTATTTATACTAATGAGTAGAATACAAAATAATTAAGATTTTAAATATGAATATTATTAAAATTACTATTGGTTATTATTTCCCATTTAAACTTGATTTAGTTTTTTAAATTTTGGACATAGATGTCTCCAAATTGATCTATCAAATTAATTAGAGTATAAAATTCTGTTTTTAATGTTTGTAAAAGGTCTTATTTATTATAATTTCAACATAAAATACAAAACGTAAATCAATTAAAAATATAAAATCATAAAATTTATATTAAAATTAAAATAATCAGAAGTAAAAATATATATTATTTATTTAATTTTATATACATATTAACAAAATAAATTATATTTTATCAAAAATTTTAAATTATATATATATATATACATAATATTTTTTATAATTAAATAATAATTTCAACTATACCCAATTCGAATAAAAGATTTATATCTACAATTCGGCCAAGATTGGTAACCCCGGCGTACGGGTGCCAGCCAGGCTCATGTAATTGTGTATCTGTTGGCGAGTGAAGAGGTGGGCCCGTATATAAACTAACGGTTGGTAACCAATAGTAGCCGGTAACCGCTCACCATCATTCAAGGCGACATTCTCTCCAGTCTCCACGATCTTCTTCTTCTACTGTATTCTACTGTTATTTGTTTAAGTTCCATTTTTGAACTTCTTCTTTTTTTTTACGTAAAATTCTTCTCAGCCTTCTTCTTCTTCAGTTCTTTTTTTCTTCGAAAAAAAAAAAAAGGTACCATTCCAGTAAGAATGGCTTCGGCGACGGCAGAGATTCTTTCCAACCTCAATATAAACGCTGGAGATTGGCCTCCTAATCTTGTCAAGAATCTCCGACTCCTTTCTCCGGATCAGGTCTTGCATGTCCTTTCTCAAAAAAAAAAAAAAAATGAAAAACTTAGATCTGCCAATATGTGAATAATGTGCTGTATCGTTTGGCAGATTGAATTGGCCAAGATGTTGTTGGGGATGGGGCAGAGCCATTTGTTTCAGCATTGGGCAGGTCCTGGCGTCGAGGACGACCAAAAGAAAGCATTTTTCGCTCAGGTTTCTTTTTTTTGGAAGCTATGAAATTCCACTGTGATTTGATTTTTTTTTTTTAATCATCAAAACTTGATTTTTATTTGTTCTGGTTGATGCAATAAAATTATGAATGAAAAGAAAAATTAAGAGCATGAAAAGAGTGGTTCTTTTTCCCTTTTTTTATTTTTCATTCTCTCAAGTCTCTGCTGTTTTAGATAAGTTTGTATTGTGCAAGTGATTATTAGCATTATATATTGGATTTTAGCATTGAACATTTTTCTTTATAGGTTGCTAAGCTGAATTCAAGCTATCCTGGGGGTTTGGCATCGTATATTAAAACTGCTAGGGAGCTTTTAGCGGATTCAAAAGCAGGGAAGAACCCGTACGATGGCTTCACACCTTCGGTAACGAAATTATTCTTTCACTTTGAAACTTTAATTTATTTTATTCAAATTTTTATGATTTAATCAATATCCTGTTGTCCTAAATTACATGATTCATATTAATGTAAATTGACATTAATACAAAGTTTTTTGAACTTTATCACATCCTTCTCTTCAGTCTTCTGTGCAACTTTGTCTTAAAAAGATTGAATTTCTTTTGCAGGTTCCGACCGGAGAAGTTCTCTCCTTTGGTGATGATAATTTCATCAAATTTGAGGAGGCAGGTGTTAAAGAAGCCCAAAATGCTGCATTTGTTCTTGTTGCAGGTGGGCTTGGTGAACGTCTTGGATATAATGGAATTAAGGTAGATAACCTATAGAGTGACACCGACAGTTAATACTTTGTTTATGCATTTAATTCCAATAATTTGATTTTCATAAAAGCTACAGAATTCCACGTAGTAAAAATATACTTGATAAATACTTTTGTGTTTAGTGTTGGTTCCCATGACCCATGCTTGTCTGCACTGGATATAATTTTTTTTCCTTTTTTGATCGCATATTTGATGTTGCATTGATTAAACTTGTTCAAACACCCTTGGCTAGTTTTGCTTCGTCAAAAGGAAATTACACTAGCTACTTTTTACACCTCTCAGGTGGCACTTCCAGCAGAGACCACAACTGGAACATGTTTCTTACAGCTCTACATTGAGGCTATTCTGGCTCTTCAGGAAGCTAGCAGCAGGCTTACACAAGGTTTGTATGGCATTTCATTTGTTAGGAGGCCTTCCACATTATGTAGCATTTTAAATATTGCTTCTCCATGTTATCAAGAAAAATGAGGTGTTGTCCTTCAGTATTATGAATGGCAGCAACCGATGCGAGATAAGTGAGCAGCTCAAATTAGTCTCTTTCAGTTGTAGAAATGTATGAGCTTTTGCCTAGTGCGCGAACCATGGAAAGAAAGCCACTTGGATTTTATAACTGTTTCAAAAATCTGTTTTATGTAATGAGCTAAGGTGCAATTATCTATGTCATCTGAGCCTATTAAAAACTTATAAACAATCTCCCTAGTCCAACTGGCAGAAGCAGTGCAATTTGCCTCGATAAGTTAAAAAAAATTAAATTACCTCCAACCTTCTTTACAAAAATATTGCGTTGTTTGTTGCATTTTATAACTTATTAGCTCTTTTTATCGCTTAAGTTCATTGTATCTCTCTCTCTCTCTTTGGTTTAAACTTTAGGCACATGTCAAAAGGATATTCCATTTGTTATTATGACATCGGATGACACACATAACCGTACTTTGGACCTTTTGGAATCAAATTCTTATTTTGGGATGAAATCTACACAAGTTAAACTTCTTAAGCAGGTCTGCAATCACTCATTTCCTTGTTGTTGGCGAAAGCTGTTGTTAAGTCGCTTTACATCAAGTGTCATATTTTATTGCAGGAAAAAGTTGCATGCTTAGATGATAATGATGCTAGGCTTGCTTTGGACCCTCATAACAAATACAAAATTCAGGTAACCATCATAAATGCTGTATACAATGCAATGGTTATATTTTAAATTTTTAGTTGATAAACCATTAGGTTCTTCCTGAAATCTTTTCTGGTCTTATTAGACAAAACCGCATGGCCATGGGGATGTGCACTCGCTTCTTTATTCTAGTGGCCTGTTGAAAGTATGGTATGTCTCAAATGCTTACATCACTTCTAAAATCTGGATTCTGGAATCTAAAATTTTTTTCATGCCTTTGCGAGTTTCCTTTATGTTTATATGTTACCTTTTGTCATAAAAAAATTTCTTTATGGCATGGAAACTCCTTATATTATGATATTTTCTGTCTGCTCCTCCCCATGCCTCTCCTTATGGTAGTAAGACAAAAATTTTAGTTTCTAATCCATATTAAGCTGTAACATTGAAGCAAATTGACTACGGCCATTTGCATAAGGTAGTAATCTAGCAATCATATACTAAAAGTAACTGTTTTGTAAGACCCATTGATCTTAACCGTCTTGACTTTTATCTACATTGCATTAAAAAAAAAAAGTCTCCCTTTTGGAAATTGATGTAATGGATAACTTTTTATATTCTAAATCATACTTGTATCATCACTTTTTGCTAGGCATGATGCTGGTTTGAGATGGGTTCTCTTTTTCCAGGACACAAATGGACTTTTGTTCAAGGTTAACA
Organism: Adansonia gregorii; assembly: GCA_038382025.1. Lineage (NCBI taxonomy): Eukaryota > Viridiplantae > Streptophyta > Magnoliopsida > Malvales > Malvaceae > Adansonia > Adansonia gregorii. The sequence goes on along the minus strand of JBBYHO010000008.1, from coordinate 6,936,238 downwards.
GTAAAAGTTTTCATCTTTTCATCTTTAGTTTCTTATATTAACAGCACAAAACTGGTTATAAATAAAATTTTATACTATTTCAATGTAGGCCATTCCAGCATCACTGGGAGTCAGTGCTGCTAAACAATATCAGGTCAACTCTCTTGCTGTTCAAAGGAAAGCAAAAGAAGCCATTGGAGGAATTACCAAACTTACTCATAGTGATGGTATTTATACATGAACTCATTTAATTCTTCGAAGCCAGAACTGTCAATGGTGATGGTATTTATACCTGTTTCTTTATGGATGTTGACATTTGACTAACAGGTCTATGCTTCACTAATTTCTGATTTCTTTGGTGTCACTTTTGCTTTTGCTTGTTTATGCTGAAGTATTTGATGATATAGGATGGTGCATAGTTGCCTCTTTTTCTCCACCTACCCCTCTTTGTTTTCTCTCACACACACATATATATAATACAACTGTGCCATAGTTGGTGGTTTAGGCACCGAAGGCCCTGTGTTTGTACATCATTATTTGTAATGCGCCATGAAATTGACTTCAGGGAGATCGATGGTGATCAATGTGGAGTACAATCAGCTTGATCCTCTGCTTAGAGCCACTGGACATCCTGATGGAGATGTTAATTTTGAGACTGGTTATTCTCCTTTCCCTGGAAATATAAACCAAGTAATTTTTCTGGCTTAAATCATTATTTAGATGTTTAATTTCTTAGGGACTTCTAGTGTGATGAATAAAGAAAATGAGCATTTAGAAGTTTTATCAGATTTTTCAGTTCTGATTCTAGCAGGGATTCTTTACTTATAATCATTATGGTTACAAGTACCAAAAATTATGAAGTCTTTTCACCTACTGAAATTATCATTTTCATCATGGTGACATTTATGGAATTTGGTCTCACTTTTTTGTAATGTAGTACCACATCCATTTGTGGGACTGTTCCATTCTTTGTCTATTTGCTCTTCCCCTCCTTATCGTTTTATTTTTTGGTACTTTTTTACAGCTTATTTTGGAGATTGGTCCATACATCAAGGAGCTGACTAAAACAGGAGGTGCTATAAAGGAATTTGTTAATCCCAAGTAATTCTTCTTTTTCTTTTTTTGGCTGATTATGATTGAAACTTGTTAGTCTTCTGTTTTATGGATCATTTTTCAGCTTCTTGTTGCTTATAACAAGATTTTGAAATAAAAAATTTGTATAGTTCGTTTTTAATTCATTAGTTCTTTTATAAACCTCAAAGCATTTATGCCATGTGAAGCAATGTGAGAAACAGAATTTCTAGGGAAAATGTAACATAATGGAATTTTGAAATAAAGAGTAAGCTCATTTGCGTCCTCTGTTGAATTTTCACGGCTGGTTGTCACAGACATTTAAGAATTGTATTTTTCCCAGAATTTTACTGCTGTAGGAAATGTCTTCCAGTTTTTTAAGTAGTTATGATACCAAAGTAAAACATCAAGATCCTTTTATTGTTAGTTTCCTAGCGCTTAAAGAAGTTAGATTCAGTTGATTCCAGTTCATGGTGGAAAATCTTCAACTGAATTTTGATCCGACTGTTGATGTCACAAGATTCTAATGTGAATTTTGCCTATTCAAATCCTTGTAAAGAAGAGAGTGAGTCTTAACCATGTAATCTGTTTTATCTTGTATTACTGCAGGTATAAAGATGCCAGCAAAACATCATTTAAGTCCTCCACTCGACTAGAGTGTATGATGCAAGACTATCCTAAAACATTGCCTCCTACGGCAAAAGTTGGATTTACGGTAATTGGTGGTTTCAAGCCTTTCCTGTAATTTCACGTCAGCTTTTGGTCTTGATAGACCTTAACTCCTATCTGCAATCAGATAGGAACATGCTTCTTTTCTGATCCTGTAGAATTTTCTATTAAAATATTTACTCATCACCAGACTTGATGTAATGCAATTGTATAGGTTATAGATACATGGCTTGCTTATGCACCAGTGAAAAACAACCCTGAGGATGCTGCCAAGGTGAAAATATGTTCTGATACTTTCTAGAGTCCATCTTTATCTGTTTTCTATTTATTTATTTTATTTTTTATATAACAATCTAGCATGTCAAGTCACAGCAAATCCATGATTTCTGGTGTTGGTTGGCCTATAAACAACGGATTGACAGTATAATTATCTTCTTCTGTGAAGATCAAAATATAGAAAATTTATAACGTCTAAATTATGTTGTGCATTTTCTTTCAGGAATCTATTTTAAGAGTGTGAACAACTCTGCTTGAAAATCATTTTTCTTTTATTTCACCAAACAGGTTTAATATGCTAATTATTGTGTTTGGTATTATTAAGCCAAATATTTTAATAGGAACTATTTTACGGTGAATTTTATCAAATAAGGGAATTAATTCCTTTTGGATTCATTAATTCTCTTAAAATATAATGCTCACACTTGAAGAATATGGATTTTTTTTTTTTGGAGAAAGAACAAACAGAGTTTTTTCGAGGGATATGTTACGTTTGTTTAGATGATGTTCATCATTATAGGATTTTTTTTTTTTTTGTAATGCTATCACTTTTTGTGTCCTTTAAACTGTTCTTGGTTACTCTTCAACCAAGCAACCTTTAACTTCTGTATTGTCTCTACCTTAGTACCAAGGCTCCTATTTGGATATTGGGAATCATCACCTTTCTTGCCCTTGGTGATTAGTTTGCTGTTCTGGGCATCTTTGTCAAGTTTGATTCTATTTATTAATGTTCTCTCAATCTTGATTAAGGTACCACAAGGGAACCCATATCACAGTGCAACTTCTGGAGAAATGGCCATTTATCGTGCAAACAGTCTCATCCTTGAAAAGGTGATCGTGCTATTCTTTGGCTAAATTCAAGTGATAGAATCTGTCTCATTTAGAATATTTTTTCTTTCTCCCCTCCTATCCCTCATTTTATTGTTAAATCTTTTGGGTTCCAATTTTTATCTGTTTGCTAGGCTGGTGTCCAAGTGGAGGGTCCAGTAAAACAGGTTTTCAATGGACAAGAGGTGGAAGTGTGGCCGCGTATTACATGGAAGCCAAAATGGGGGCTGACTTTTTCTGAGATCAAAAGCAAAGTTCGTCAAAGTTGCTCTATCTCTCAAAGATCTACCATGGTCCTTAAGGGCCGCAATATCTTTCTTGAAGATCTATCCTTGGATGGAGCTCTTATCATCAACTCTGTTGATGGTGCAGAGGTATGCCATGATAAATTGATGCTAGATGTATGCTATTATTTAATCTGTTCTTACTTTTGATCTTTTCCTTGCACTCTTTTGCAACAAAGTTTAATAGGTTTGTCGTTGTTATAATTAGATGTTTTAAGCTTTGATTGTTCCACATAATTAAATTTGTTGGCTTCCACGAATTTTAGTTTCTTAGATTCTTATTCACACAGTTTACCCATTACCCTTCATTAGTGAGAATATTCAAACTTTGTTACAAGTATGTATCCTTGTCTGCTTTGTAAATGTGGAAGGCTATTTTGTTCGTTTGAAGGACATTTTTACTTTGGGATTCGGGCTTAGTTCAGTCCCAAAACAATTTAGTAATAACAGTAGTTTTGGAAACAGGTTAAAGTAGGAGGATCGATACAGAACAAGGGCTGGCTCCTCGATAGGATTGACTACAAAGATACTACTAATCCGGAAGAACTGAGGACCAGGGGTTTCAAAATCAACAAATTGGAGCAATTGGAGGAAACTTACAGTGAACCTGGCAAGTTCACCTTAAAGCCATGAAGTTGAACATATACAGAGGCGCAGCAATTCTGTTCTTCCGTTTAGAAAGCTTTACCTGGAAATTATTCGCTCGTAGCAGGAATAAATATCTTTCCTTCGGTAACTTTTACTACTCTTTTAAGTTGGTTTAGCAAGAAATTTTCTTCTATATTACTCAGAATCGGGATGAGTATCAGATATGAGTATGTCTGATATAAGTATGCTCAAAATTTTCAAAGTTTTTTCTTATATTTTTCGTCTTCTTATATCTATGTTCGAATATATGTTGGACATGGATAATTTAGGGGAAAGGAAAGAGTTAGGATAAAATAGATTTTCTTTAGTAATAATCAGCTAAGAAGTGTGTATAAATTTTGTATTATGATTTATACCCAAACCGTCAGTCTTTCTCGTCAACTCCAATCTGTGTTTTTGGGGTGGAAATAAAATTTTTCTTGACATTTTGAGCAAAATGCTTATGTCTTAACCTTTGAATATCCAATGTCAGAAAAGAATGGCCCATCTGCTTATTTCTTGCATTTTAGGGTAAAATGTTTCTCTAATTTTCTTTCACTTTCCTGAACTCCAAGACTGGCAACGGCCAACAAGGCGAATTTTTCAGCAAAGAATAGCGGAAATCTTGTTCTTCTAGATTGCTGCAAGCAAGTAAAACAATAGTTCTCTTTCATAATTTTTAGTTTGCTTTTGTTTATCAAACTGATAACAAGTCCTATTGAAAGTTTGAAACCCAAGTGTCAAGCATGGTAGAGGCAAGTTGAGCCGAAGTTGCAAGAATTTTGAGTTTGATTTTTACCTTTAAAAATTAAATTTGATTTGAGATAAAAATCATGCTGCTTAATTAGGCTTAATTGCATAGCTAACAATAAGCTTAGTTATCATGCTCTAATTTCAAATTCAATTATTTATGTGTTCAAGTTCGAATTTAAATTTTTCAATACTAATAAAAAAGTTCAATTAGGCTTGTTAACTAGTCGAGTCAAGCATTAAAATACTCGATTTTGGTTCGCTTGATAGTTTGAAATGCTCAAGCTAAACTCAACAATAATGAAGCCGAATTCGATTTTTTTTTTCAAACCAAACTTGAGCAATTGCAAGCAAAGATGTCTTGTTTACGGCTCTAGTCAAGCTGCCTTCCTGGCATTTTACTGTAGAAGTTCATAATACTGTGTCATCGCCCGGAGGACAGTCCGTGCACACCTGAGTGCGGCAGCGGCGCCAAGCACGTGATAAGTGCAACCACCATTGCAGTCTTACTGACCACCCTCCCTTATTCCTGACCTACATTTACACTCTTTTGTGGGATAAAAGGAGAAAAAAAGCTAAATGGTATGCATCCCAGTTTATGAGATTTCTGAACCAAAGATATCAAACTTTTCTTCCTTTATTTAAGTACTGAAAGTTCATCATCAACAGTGACGATAACAATAAACTCATTATCCAAATGATGAACAAGCAGTCCTTGATCAGACTTGACTATGATTTCAATCAAGTATCCTTATGAGCAGCAGCAGTATCAACAACCTGTTTGGTGAGATAAAGCTTCATTTCGGACAACTTCATTATGCTAATCTTCCCTTTCAGTAAAGCTTATCCATGTTGCCTGTCCGTTATCGGGAGCAAAGCCGCCTCAAGCAGAAGCTTCGCTCTGTGCTTGTCGAGCAAGGCAAAGGCATAGCTCACAAGTGAAATTATACCTGGTTCAGTTTTGGATACAAGGCAAATTGTCGCAATACCCCCTGAGATGCTTCACCTGGTGTTTTCCAGCCAAAACCAGAAGGTTCACTGGGCATGCTTCCCCCGAGCATCGCACGATAGTTCCAGTCCTGCTTTCTTTCATCTCATTCTCAAGGATTGCTTTCAACAATCGTGAAATGGCATTGTGCAAATGTCTTTTTGCACAATGTATCAATTAATTGAAATTTAATTTAAAAGTACAATTATATTATAGATGATGATGTTTCACAGCTTGATTTTAGGGAAAAAAAAAGTTACAATTTTTTTTTAAATAACTTCTAATGGAATCGAGTTCACATGAGTTGCCTATATATCAATTGAAATGATCAAATAACAATTTCCTTCGTTTTGTTCATACTTGATCTATATTATATAAACCCCATATCTATAATAATAACAATAATTCCCTATTTATTGTTATTAATGAAATTATCTTTTAATTTATCCAAATTTACAATTCAAATAATAAATATTTTATTTGTTCAAAACTTGACTCGGTTTAATATGTCAAATACAATAAACTTTTTTATTATTATTAAAAATATTTTATATTAATATTTATATAATTTTATAATAATTAAATTTAATAAAAATAATTTTTATTAATTAAATAATAATTTAAGTCCAACGTATCTAAAATATATTATTTGAAACCTGAGGTTTAGACTACATCTAATTAGAAACCTTAGTTTGAACTTTGCTGAGGAAAGCTTCATAAATT
>JBBYHO010000008.1:6898335-6915188 GCA_038382025.1 Adansonia gregorii | reverse complement strand
ATTAATTTTATTTATTATAAAGTATACATTGGTATATCCAAAATAGGTAAAACAATGATGACTCACGTGCAAAATGCATATGATAACAAATACTAATTTAAATTAAAATACGAGACATAATTGATTTAAAATACTATATGAGAAATTAAGAAATCAAAATCCATTTTTTATCTCTCGAGGCAAAAAGATAAAAATAAAACCCTCAAACCTGCTAAGTTTCCCATAGTTCCACTTCCTAGTACCTTCACAGCTTCACTAACCTTGCCATAGTCTCTGTATATCAACTTCATTTTAATTAATCACAAATCAAATGGGAACAGGATTTACATTATTCTGCTTACTTGTGGATGTGGGGCAGGTTGTTGAAGAGCTAGAGGTACAACAATGCTCTTGTGAAGTGAAATTTTTTCAATGATTTAAAGCTAAGTCGAAAGGGGAAAAGAAATTAAGACAGGAGATTATTTTTAAATTATTTTCATAATTGTTGGTTATCCAATTATGGTAAGATGGACTGTTGTATCGGAAGGAAAGAGAAGAAGCGTGAGAGGCGTGATTAAGGAGGAGCTATTATTTTTTTTTCCATCACTTTTAAATTTTAATATTAAAATAAAAATTATTGGAAAGAGAAGACACTATTCGTTTTCAAGACTTAATTTTTAATATTAAAAGAAAACATTATTGGAAAGAGAAGACACTCTTCATTTTTCATGACTTAAATTGTAATATTAAAATAAAACAATAGTGGGTCTGGCATTTCATCTATAAAAAGGGCAAAGTACGTCCCAACCTCCATGCAAATCCAGCTTTCCTATCTTCGTAAAAGTTGTTCCACACTATTTGTGCTCAATTTGCCATCTTAATTTCTCTTCCTTGAAAGATGGCTAACACCGCTGAGGGGCTTCGTCAAGAATGCTTTGATTTGAAAAACAAAGCCATCTCTGATTCCCATGATTCCTTCGTGAATTCCAACAATTTTGTTGTTTCAGCCACTGATTATCGCGATGAAATCCCCACAGTTGATTATTCTTTGCTGTTTTCCAAGGATCATGATGAACAGGCTAAGTCCCTCGACCACCTAGGGAAAGCTTGCCAAGCATTTGGTTCCTTTTACGTATGAAACTCTGATAAGCTTTGATATGCATTGTTCAGTGAACTTTTTAAGTTTCATGAACGATGTTAAAAATTAATGAGTTTTTTCTATTTAAATTAGGTTTTTCTTCTTCTTTTTAATATGCTATAAAAGGAGTAGTGATAATATTTAAATTTGTTTAATGAAGTCTAAAGATTTTGCCAATGATGCATTAAGTAAATTTTCATGTTATAATCATTTTTTATAATTGCTTGATTATAGATTGAAATAGCAGTAATGTGTTAAATCTCAAGATATATATCATGATTGACAGAACTTAAATATAATAATTTTAGCATTTAAGGTTTTGAGCTAACCAACTTCATCTATGAGATCGAGGATTTTTCTTTTCATTATCTTAATTTTTTTTCTCTTTCAAGTTATTTGTTCTGATACAGTAAGTTTATTGAGATTGACAATTTTCTTTCTGAAGCTAATAAATGGTGTTGAAGAAAATGTGGTTGAAGGAGCATTGAAGGGCATTTCCGATTTCTTTGAACTGACAAAACTGGAGAAGAGTGAGTACTTGAGAAAGAATTCGATGGATAAGGTAAGGGGGGGTCTGAGATCCCATGTTGGGGAAAACAGAGAGTATCTAAAGATAGCAACACATCCTCAATACCATTACCCTAGCAAACCGGCCAATTTTAGGTACGTCATGAACCCATCTTTTTTTTATTTGTTTTGATGAATATCATTTTTCTTTATTCACTTCAGTAGAATACTTATTCTAATTATTTACTTTAAACATTTCGGTTTTGTTTAATAGGATGGAAAGAAATATGAAAATTTGGAAGAAGAGAAAAGTGGAAAGATAGACAAAAGGAAGAAGAGATTAATGGAAAGATAACGAAAAATATAATTTTTAGCTCCATTAAGTGCTTAGTAGAAAAAATGAAAAAGTGTAACGGAAAGAAAAAAAATATTTTCCATCCATTGCTTGGTATATAAAAAAATAAGAAAAAAGAAAATTAAAAAATATATTATTTTACCATTATACTAATTATAAGAAAAGATGAAAAAATAAAATTTAAAATTGCTTTTATTTTTTTTCAATTTGAAATGATTTGTTTTGGTTAATAAGTACGAAAAATTATAATTTTCCTATTTTTTTACCTCTCAATATTTTCTACCAAGCACATTGAAAATCATTTTTTTCACTTTTTCACATTTCTTCTACTTTTTTATTCTACTAAGCATGCATTTAAAACTTTCATATTAACCATAATATAAGAGCAATACAATATATCTAATATATGGCGACACATAGTGATAATAAGAAAATAACTTAAGGTTAATCATTTTATTTCCAAAAGAAGATTTTAAGGTTTAATTTTCATATATTGAACTTTCTAAAGTGGTTCATCTACTAAAATATATAAGAAATGATCCGTTATATGCTATGTGTTACAATTTATTGATGACTTAATTAATTTGGGGAATTCTTCACAATATCTGATAGAGATGCCTTGGGAGAGTACTTCAAAAAGATGCATGAAGTTGAACTTGGTTTAGCCAAAGCAATCTCCAAAATCCTGGGATATGAAGAAACCTATATCGAGAGGGAAATGAAGCTAGAAGCTGGCTCTGATGTGTCTGCCATGAATTTATATCCGCCGTCTTTCCAGTCCAAAGGTTCCATCGGTCAGTTTGATCATACCGACCCAGGCTTTTTTATTTCCCTTATACAAGATGTTAACGGTGGCCTTCAAATTCTCTCGCGTAATGGAAATTGGATCAATGTCACCATACCTCGTAATGCCAGTTTCATTATGCTTGGTGATCAACTTGAGGTATAAATATACTCCTTGTTGATAATTAAAGTACTATTTTTTATTCAGATCTATCTCTTATATCGATAGTCATTTTCACAAAAAGTTTATATTTGATGTGCTTATAGTGTATATATTTATAAAGTATTAGTAAATTAGATGATATCATCTTATTCAAAATTTTTCAAAATAAACATAAATAACTATATTTTTTAATGAGATGATATTATTTAATTTGTTGACCAAATATAAATATATATATATTATAAGTACATCAAATATAAACCCTTTGTAAATCCTTCTTAAAAAATAATATTAACTTGAAAAAAGCTTTTGCTTTATACAAAAAATCCAATTATAGAAGGATATTGTGTCTTCTATAGGATAATTAAGGCATATATTTTTAGATTAAAGAGCAAAATTTTCAATCAACTTTGATACACATATATTTATATATGTGATTTTGACAAAGTTTAACTATGATCATTTGAACTAATAATTCAGCACTTTACTAACAAATTATACCGTTATTAGCGCAATCCCCTTTCCTCCAATAAAAGGAAAAAAATGAATTTTTTTAATTAAATGAATTCAAGTTTAGCTTAACTGATTGGATTTGCCCTTTTCGTCCATCAAATCCCAACTGGTCAGCCCAGTAAGGTTTTCCTAAAAATCAGCAAGCTGCTTTAAGCCCGTATGCATGCATGCTATTAGTTCATTTGCCTGTAGGATGTAATGGTCTATGTTATATTCTTTGTCTAGATAGTGCATTAACATGTTGTTACATATAGATTTTAACCAATGGGAAGTACCATAGTCCTATTCATCAAGTGATCCTGGACAACAACGAAGTGAAAAGAATCTCCATGGGTACACTTCATGGACCTTCATTGAACGCATTCATAACCCCTGCGCCAGGCTTCGTGGATGAGTCTCACCCACCAGCCTACCGTGGGATGACCTATAAGGAATCCTTGGAGTTAAATGGTTATGATGAAGTCGATGTGCAGTCATCCCTTTCGCAGCTTCGACTACCAATATCCATCTAATTTCATGAGCATATATATATATATAGTGTTTATTGGCAGTTCATCCTCTACGTGCTAATATTATTAAGTACAGTGTTTATGAGATAAAAATAAAAGGACAAAAAAAAAACTAAATAAAGAACTGCTCTTGCAAAGTTAAGTGCTAAGGTTGTTGCTGTCAAGTATTTGTAGTTGTTTTTCCAATTTATTATTTTGTGGCGTGTAATATCTTAAGGAACTGCTTATGTTGTGTTGTTTCTATATATTTATGGGTGGTTGCTTCATATTTTTAGAGATTTGATTCAGATTTTGCTGTGATAATCCTACTTAATATTTTAAACGGCTTTTGTTAATTCAAATTGCAAAACTTGATGTCTGACCAACCCATGCAATGCAGTGCACGCCATAGGCATAAGCAAACCCTCGTGTACCCACTCACATGTAGCATTGCTTATCACTCGTCCCACTCATCAAACATCAACATCAACAGTTACAATCAATACCAAAATTAATATTCTTGATTATTTAATGCAATGCATCCACCTTACGAGAATTTGACGCTATAATTTGGATGAAAAAAATGAAAACTAAAAATCCACGTTTGAAGAATGAGGAGCACCAATCTTTATGAGCTCTATTAATGATTAACCAATGTCCACGTAAAGGCCGAGAGAAGGGATTCCCCTCAAAGCAAACTGTTTTTTTCTGCAATGCCAAATCATTCCAATACCAAAACAAGAATCAATGCCCAAGGCAAACGCTGAACCATGCACTCTAGCAGACTTGTAATTCATGAAATTCCAGGAATTAATGACACACGAAAAAACCTTACTATGGCTGTTTTTGCTGCTATTAGTAAATGCTCACAGCTGTAAAGTTTTTTTTTTTTTTTTGAAAGGCAATTTCATTAGACCAATATTAATAGGAAACAATAATCAGTTTAACCCCAAAAAAATACCAGGAAAGCAATAGAATCTGAAATTCTGCCCACCCCGGACTTGGTCAGCCAATCAGCAAAGAAGTTAGCTTCCCTAAGTATATGACTGAAGCGAATATTCAAGATTTTACCTTTCAAATGATCGATAGAATTAAAATATTCCTCATTTTCCAGGGTATTTTGTGATTGCTTAGTCACACAGAATATGGCGTTAGAAGAATCGCTTTCCAGAATAAGAGAGTAAGAACTGCGCATGGTGAAGAGATGAAGGCGGCAAGATAGCCCTTTCTTTGATGGCAAGACATTCGGCATAATGGATCCTTTAATTCCGATGACCTTAGAGAAAAACGACCTCGACGATATCATTTTGATCGTGTAAAAAACCTCCTACCGCGGCTGGTCCTGGCTTTCCCAAGGCAGAACCATCGACTTAAGAGTTTCCTAAAAGAAGGTGGGGGAGTTTTCATGAAGCTGGATATGGTCGAATGGTATACCATTGAAGGCCATTTCATTCCGAAACAACCATATAAGACCATAAGATAACAAGGAAAATCATTTTCCAAATGTTAAACAATTTGTAATTTAGCCAATGAAATACAAACATATGTCAACGCATAAGAGCTTACCACATGTAAACAAATAAGGTCACATTTTGAAGGTTCGTCAAAGCCCATCAATCAAGCAAAGGTGCCTTCTTATATTCTCCTGAACTTCTAAAAGCCCAAATCGGAACTTCACTAACCCAACTCTATATATCCGATAGAATGTCAAAACTAACCAAAATTTGAAATGTTTTATGTCCATATATGCAATATTACCCTTTTTTTACTGTTTAAAACTAAAATTAAAAAATAAACTATCACTAACAGTTTGGAGACATCAGAAACGGATTGTTCTAAAAAAAAAAAATAAAGAAGGATTTAAAGAAAATTGTAGCACAGCGAACTAAGAGCACTCAAATGTAATTATATTGTTTGAATAAATATTTTTTAGAAATAAATTTTGAATATTAAAATTTGATGAAATAAAAAAATTATAGTAAAGAAATAATAATGTTATAAATAAAACAAAAATATTGAGAAAAAATATATGATATGGATGTTATTAGATATATAAAAATGTATAGATATTAATAATAAAGTGAAAAAAATTAAAAATATTGAAATGGGTTTTTGAAGTTAGCAATGAACAAAAAATAATAATCATAATAAAAAAAACATAATAAATGTTAATATTTCACAAATTTGAGCTGAAATTTGAAAAGGGAATTTGAATAATCTAAATTACTCTTTCAAATTTCAAAAATCTTAAAAATCCTAATTCTTATTTAGCCAAATAAAAAAAAACCATTCTCTTGTGGAAATCCCCCATCCAAATGCACATGTCCTATCATTTTTACTCAACATGTTCCATTGTAAACAGCATTTTATTTAAACCTAATATATATTTTTATTTTTATATTATTAATAATATCTATATGTTTTTACAAATATAATGATACCCTTATTATATATAAATATAATTTTTATACATATAACATATATGTATTTTTTTATTTTTACTATCATTATTTCTCTTTTATAATTATTTTTTATCTTATGAAATTTTAATAGCCCAAAGACCAAAACCATTTTTTTTAAAAAAATATTAATCTAAACAAAATAATTATAAAGGTTAACATTTTGAAATTATGTATTTTAAATGCTTTCATTTCAAATTTCTTCAAAATTCTAAAATTTTCTATTTAAATTCACCCAAAGACAATGCGAACATAGGAGATGTTAACAAACTGCCTCATAATTAGTGTAAAAGTTGAGAATATATTATCTATAATTATTATAGTATAATTAACCAATCACAATCTTGAATTATATAAAGCTCATAAAAATATTATATAAAATCTATGATTTTAAACGAAGAATCCCTGCGTAACTCTGAATGAATAATTGCAAAATTTTAGGAAAAAAAATAGTGAAATACTAAACTAAATTTAAATTAAAAAATTTTACTTATCTATTAACTAAAGGGGTTTTTTATAGAAATAGTGTAAGTTTTTTTTTATTTCTCGATTTACTATCATTTCTAAATTAATTTTTAAAATGTGCTTTTTTTCGTATATTGAGAACTCGCCATAAGGGAGGACGAGATAATTTGTTGGAGAGTTTCCAACGGGAGAGAAAAAAACCATTGAGAACTCGCCATCCCATAATTAAAAAAAATTCAAAAAATAAAATTAACAAATAGTTATTACATGAAAGTGAAAGTAGAAAAAATAATTTCAAAGAAGGAAATGATATTTATTGAAATTATTCATAAGGAGATTGAAATTATCTATCTACTCTTCTTGGGTCTGCTAATTGACTCTCCCCCATATATATGTATTTATTTACATAAATTATATATAAATATATAAATTATCTATCGTTTCAGAAAGAATCTGATTTCCCATGCATATATCACATCTCTCGGGTTCTAAAAAATTTAGTAGTCATTAGTCAAATATTACCTATCATGTCAGAAAGTGAGTTCCCAGCACATTTTTTTATAATAATAAGATAAATGATACAATTTTAGATTTATACTTGAATAAATATTATAGATTTTTAATTTTTAATATGATAATAATGATATATGCTGATAGTTTAAAGTTATTATGAGTTTTTGGTATGTTGTATGAGTATATTAAATTTAGTATAGATATAAATATGCTAATATTTGAAAATTAGATATAAAAATTTAAATAACTTCGATTTATATATAAGTATAAAATTTTACAAAAAGAAATCATTTACTACATTATCGTTGATGCAAACTCTCCCCCAAGGTACTGAATTTGTAAGGACATTTGTTACGGCTATGACCTTCATTCCTGCAAAATCCGCAATGTTTTCGTTGGCATCTCTCCCTAAGGTCCATTTCATTCTGAATACAACTTGATTTTGGCTAACCTTTTGGATCTCCCCGCATTTCTGGATTAGGATATAGTTGTGGACCATTATATTTTGGCCAATAATCTTCATGCTCGATTGATTGAAACTCATGTCGATAGACATTGTATATAGTTTCTAGTCTATAGACATTGTCCATATATAGCATGCAAGCTATATGAACATGAGTATAAGCAATAACAACATGTAAACAGGGGTACCTTTATGCTTGAAACTTTCCACAGTCACACCATCTCTCATTAAGATTAACTTTGTAGTTTGAAGCCATAACTCCTTCCTATGGGTTTTTTAACTCTTCAACCAGGAAAGATTGATTTACTCGTGTAAATCCATGAACAAGGTGGGAGTTAGCTTTCCTTCAATTTTTTTGCATGGCATCAGTGACAATTTCGCAGTATGGGTGGCCTACCTCTATCATTGCTATCTGCTTGTTCCCCATTTTAACAAATAGTTTAGCTAACCTAAAATATGTTGCTTGGACTAAAGCAATAATAAGAAGATGACGGGTTCCCTTTAACACTGAATTTATACATTCAGCTAGCTTCGTTGTCATGTATCCATAGCGTATTCCTTCATCATATGATTGAGCCCATTTCTCTTTCAGGATTCTATCAATCCAATCGATCGTTTCTGCATTTTTCACATGATTATAGTACCACTAAAAATGAGGTCGCCTCAACTCATATGCTATTAAAATCATATGTTAATTTACGAACTTATCAACAGCTTATTAATAAAAATGAAAATTTAGAGCAGTGTAAGAGATTAAATAATCATACTTGTGAATACATACCCATGTTAACAACCTGTCGATGCAAGTTTTTATTATTAACCTTCTCATGAAATTAGCTGTAATATGTCGAATACAATATACAGAATATGCATGTGAAGATTTTCATGCCTGAGTCTCTGATTACAGATTTGATAGATTCATGTCGACTAGAAATCAAGTAAATGCCAGGTTGTTTAACAACATATCTACATAAATTATAGAGAAAAAATGACCATACCTTTTTTGTCTCACCTTTCACAATTGCAAAGGCAATCGGTACAATGTTCTGATTGCCATCTTGTACAACAGCTAACAATAATGTTCCTTGGTATTTTTCATTTAAGAATGTATCATCTATTTGCACAATAGGCTTACAAAATGGAAAGCTTTCAATGCAAGACTTGAAAGTTCAAAAAAGTCAATAGAAAATATGCTTACCTTGCACCAATAATTGACCATTGTATGCAGGTATGGTTTGTAATTCCATTATTATACCAGGAGCAAACTGTTGCATTTCACCTAACCATTTTGGCAGATCATTGTAAGATTTATCCCAATCGCCAAATAGTCAAACAATTACCTTCTGCTTTGCTATCCATGCTTTCTTATAGGAAGTCATGTATCCATACCTATTTCGTATCTTTGCGACCAAAACTGAAACAGAAATGGCTGGATTCTGTTGGACAAAAGATAAAATGTATGAGCAAATGATGTTACAATCTAATTTCATATAATCTTATACAATTCGTCCAGATATTCAAGTATGAGGGCCATTGTATTTTCTAATCTCCTAAACTTGTTTCTTGTTTAATAATGTCGCCCTTATACTCCAGTTGCACCTCACGCCATACATTTTGTACTTACTGTGATACTTGGTTGGCATAGATTCAATAACTCCATATTCTACGGAGTGCTTGATATTGAAGTGCTAGATAGTTAAGAGCACAGCCTTTTTCGTAGTAAACTGCATCCCAACACAAAGATCACCAGTAGATGGCTTCCAGGCTGATTGCATACCTAAGGTATGAGCATATTTTGAAAATTTTACCACGTGCATTGCATCCAAATCGAGGGTACGCATATGGGACGCAGGCTCAAACTAACGAAGAAGGCTATACCACCAATAGTGGATGACAAATGATGGACCTTGATGTTAGCTATGACATCTAAGTCAGAATCATTATTGTCATCACTATCATCAAATTCAGCATACTCTTCTGACTCACTAAAGTCTCCAACATATTCACAGTGGGGTCCAGATGACTGATCCGGATCGAGATCAACATTGAATGAACTTGGTCCTCCACTTTCCATTTCAACACCTCTAATTGAAGACTCTATCATCATGGAGGTGTGTGGTGCATCATCTTCGGTGGTAGGAATTATTGGTGGCATAGGTGAATAATGGAAAGATTCAACAAAATTATTCATCATAACCTGTGCATCAATAGGAGGTTGACATCCCAGCCATGACATTTATGGCAGTACGTTGCATACGGTATGGATATTTGAAGGCCTACCATCATCATTAACATCCTCTAGCTCAGCATATAACTCAATTATGCCAATAGGAGGAAATTGAAAAATGGATTCTTAGAATTCTCCATTGATACGACATGCTCTTTTTTCCATCCACTCCTTTCAGGATCAATTGTGGTCTTACAAACTCTACCAATGGTATGAACGAATCCCTTTCTTCATACAAATGTTTAAAAGATGCTTGTCGCACTTAAAAGTTGAGTACTCTACTGTTGAGTTAGCAACTCGAAAAAAAATTAGAATATGTAGATACAATCGAAATAAAAAAAAAGAATTGCACGAGGCAATCAAAACACAAAATTAGCAAAATTGGAATAAAATAAAAATACATGAAATTCTCAAATAAAAACATAAAAATAGAATTAGTGAAAATTTGCAGACCGTCTCCTGTCTTATTCATTCCATTGTTATCCATTTTTTTTTGTTTTAATACAATTACAATAAAAAAAACTTATTGTATCACAACAAATTCAAAGAAAGAACCCATTATTTGAATAAAGTGAAGTGCCAAACTTGTAGGCAGGGATAAATAGATCTATTTATCTATGATCGAATTATATTTGTTCGATACACTGTTGTTGATGGCATTAGTCTTCTTTTTTCTATCATTTCAGAAGAAATCCGATACCCTATGCAGTGTCACATCTTTTGTGTTCAATTATTTGTATAATATGCATTTTTATCATTTATCCAATATTTATGTTCAATTCTTGTATAATTTCTATTTTTATCTGTATTCATATTATTTATATAACATGTTTTTATATTATTTAAAGTTAGTAGTTTATATCATATTGAACTAATGACTAATAGCTTTCTTGGAAATCGAGAGATGTGACATATGCATAGAGAATTAGATTTCTTCTGACACGACAGATAATATTTGATTAATGACTACAAGACTTCTTAGAATTCGAGAGATATAACATATACATGAAAAATCAGATTCTTTCTGACACGATAGATAATTTATATATTTATACATAATTTATGTAAAAATATATATAGAGAATAGTCGATTAGCAGACCAAAGAAGGATAGATAGATAATTTCAATATTCTTATTAATAATATTAATAAATATTATTTTTTAAAATTTTTTTTTGCTTTCACTTGTATTTAATAACTATTTATTAATTTATTTTTTTATAATTTTTCTTTCAAGCAGGAACTCTAAAGAAGTAAGAGATGGCGAGTTCTAAGTTGAGATCTCGCAACCGCAACCAGCAAATTCTCAATGTGAAATACAAAAAAGCATATTTTAAAAATTAAATTAAAAATAATATATATTAAAAAATAAAAATATATATTTATATTAATATAAAAAAATTTAATTAAATTTTGATTTAAATTTTTTTAAAATATATTAAATTATTAAATTATTTTATTACATATTTTTAATTTAAAAATAAATTATTATTTATTATTTAAAAACTAATTAAAATTAAATTAAATTAATTCAAATCATCAAAAACCTATATGAAATGCTGTTTAATTGAGACCGATGCTTCGATCCAAGAACAAATGTAGTTGCAACACCTGGAAAAAAAAAGACAATATAAAAATATTACACAATGACGTGGCAAAAAAGACCAAATGTCCAACGACCTACTTTTCTTGACGTGTCACTTCAAAGTTCAAACCGTCATCTGTTGAAAGTAACAAAACAATACGTCATCAGCCTTTATCATTACCAAAAATTAAAAACAAATATTATTGCAAAAGAAATATCTTCACCCACATACTTCAATAAAGGGGAGTTCAATGAAATTATCTTCTCGTACTTTCACCTCGTGTGTGTGTGTGTATATATATATATATATATATAATTCAGCACTAATTCTCAAAGAAAAGTCTTTGTATTTGTTCATTTTTTTTTTCTAATCTTATTTTCCAAATCTGTTTTAGTCTTTGCTGTAAAATTTGAAAGCTGCATCAACGTATATTTTTATGTTATTTCTTGATCTGAAAAAAAAAAAAAAAAGGAGAGGAGAAGGGAAATAATAACCCCCCAACAAAAAAGGCAAAGGGGTCATAATCGGCTAGACTTTGTATGATGTAATGTCATTAATTAATTCCGAAACTATAAATATATATTGGTAGGGTTGCCATTCTCTCCAGTTTGAGCCACCAGCTTCGTTTTAATCAAAGCACTTTCGTTTTAATCAAAGTAGTCAGTACCGTATTGATAAATATATTATTTTTATTTTAATATAGATACATATTAATATCAATATATTTTAGTATATTATTTTAGATTTATCGAAGTTTAAATATTTTTAATTTATATATATAATATTTTTAAATATGAAATAAATAATATTAAATAAATTTTATATGTTAAATATACATCAATATATATAATGTTATATAAAAAAACTTCATCAAATGTAAAAAAAATCAATATCAGTTCAGTAGTTAAATTAAAATTTTTTAATAATCATTAAATTTATGAGCAATTATATCTAAGATTTATCAAATTTATAAGTAATTATGTATAATATTCATCAGATTTAAGATCAATATTGATTTAATTTTTTTATAAGCTTATATCATGTACCGATCAGTATGACTATTTTCGATTGATGTCACCGAAATGGGCTGATACCTACCGATACGGTTGATCGAAACTAAAATCGAAACAAAATCAACTATCACCGATATCGTTAACTGCTAAAACTAATATATATAAATCGATACAACTAATACTGATATGATTTTGATTTTTGTTCATTAACGTAGGGTTTTTTTTTTGGTGGGGGGGGTTTGGATTAACCATTGACGGCAATTGAATTAAGACACGTCAAGACAAATTTAATGTATATATATATACACGTGTGTGTTCATGATTTTACCAAAGGAATGAATTTTTTGGAGACTGAGAAATTGTCAAATCATCAATGCTTTGTGTCTCAAACTTAAAATGGTTCTATGATCTTTCCTTGTTATTAGGAGTTTGTATTGATATATTAATAATAAATTATTTTAATTTTATAAATAAGGTTAAAAAATTAATATAATAGTTATTTATTACTTTTATTTATAAAATTTAAAAATTTCACTTATTAAATTAAATAATTTCTCTATTATTAATGATAATGGTTTTGCCATCTCAATTTTAATATATTTCTCCTATTTAAGGTATATAATTGATTTGATTTAATTTGGGTTATTGTTATGGGGTTTTTTTTCTTTTTCTTTTTAATAGAATTCTACTAATGATTTCAATATTTAGCAGAGTTGAATATGTTTAAGAGCATAATTAACATCATAATTAGCAATTTGAAATCAATGTGTGAATAATTATATTATATTATATATTTAACATAGGATGATTAGATGTTTGAAACTCATGGAAACCATATGGCACGTAAAATACAGTAGGACAGGTTACCTCCATCATAACTGTTTGGAAACAACGAATGACTTAGCTGTGAACCCAAGTATTGATTGAATTTTGTTCATCAAAAAGGGAAAAAAAATAAATTAATGAAGTAAGGTTGAATATTGTTACTGATTTCCCCCTTATTGGAAGAATTACGAAAGGCAAAAGAGTATTGCTTAGACAGATGGCGAAATAAAGTGCATAGAAATTTTTTTTTTTTGTTTTTTTTGTAAGTTTTCTTCTTTGGTTTTTGCCT
Source organism: Adansonia gregorii (assembly GCA_038382025.1). Taxonomy (NCBI): domain Eukaryota; kingdom Viridiplantae; phylum Streptophyta; class Magnoliopsida; order Malvales; family Malvaceae; genus Adansonia; species Adansonia gregorii. Next base: position 6,901,423 of record JBBYHO010000008.1, on the reverse strand, counting down.
TTGGGTAAGGTGAAAGGAAGATATCGATGAACGTGGGCTGCATAAAAAGTAGTGATTTCACGAGATGAGCTTCAATAATCGTTCATTGATCATCATAAAGGAAAAACAAGAAAAAAAAAATGAAATGACATCTAAAAGCAAATAAGCACTCTTTAATAAGACAATGATTTGATTGAAAAAAAAAGCATTTGATGCGTAAATTTCAAAAAAGATAATAAAATTTTCTTATAAAAATAATAATTTAAAAATAAAAGATAATATTATATATATTAAAATATAAAATTATTAAATATTAATTTAAAAATAATTGAATGAATAAATCGATTTAAAATCGGATTATATATACTGCGCTTGTATATCATGATAGGCTTGCCCATAATCCTTACTAATGAACTTTATGGAGGAGAGTTAAAGTTTCCAACAACACATAGTGGCATGATCACGGGGCATGATCACCAAATACTATTTGTTTTTGTTTTTCTTTTCTTCTTTTTGTTTTTCTTACTTTTCTTGTTTACTCGACGTCTAACTTGAGAGTAAATTCCAACACACGTACAAAGGTAATTTAATGCATTAAAACACATTATTTTAGTACAAAGTAATATTAAAATCTTATGCAATGAAAAAATAACCCTCTTCTTTCCGTGAAATTTATTTGATTCATTTCAAGATTTGAATTAAAAAAAAACTTTCAAAATGTTATTTTAAGCTTTGAACTTTGATTTGTACCATTCAGGTCACGAATTAAGCACTATATTTATGAATTTATAATGGATTGATAGTAAGTAATTTTTTTAATTATAAATAATTTTTATAAACGTACCAATATAACCTGACTTTTAACCAATAAAAAAATTATTATAAATGTAATTGCAAATTAAGACTTGCTGCATGATGTAGCTGGGAAACAATAGGTGGACTTAAAAGTTATGTATGTGTTAGGTTGGACTTGGATAAATTTGATTGACATTTTCAAAACCTTGGTCGTGGTTTGATTTGTCCATTCAAATTCTATTAAGTTATGTTATTATTTAAAATAATATTTATATTTTATTTTATTATTAGTATTCTAATATTTTTAAAATAAAAATAATTTTTTTACTGCAAAATTAATAATTTAAACTTGGTCTCACTCAACTTTAAAAATCTAAATTCAGAATCCGATCTATGAACAAGTTTAGATATAATTTTAATTCAAATATATAGCTGCAATTTTCTAAAATTTCCTTTTGTAAAAAATATTCAACCAGCAATATGATGTACCTCTTTTTTCCTTTAATGAAACAATAATAAGTGCACTTAAAATAAATATTTGTTTGTAATGACATCTATTTAAAGCTTCCTTAATTAAACAACCAAAATTAAATAATAATAAAAAATTCCATGGATCAACCAAGAGAATCTTTGTTTAATCTAGAATAAGATCAAACATAAAGAAATTAAAATGTTTTTCTTTTATTTGATAATAAAGTTAGGGATGGAGATTCAAAATTTGAGCCTCTTGTAAAAGTAAAAATAAAAATAAAATGTGTTTAGCTACTTTAGCCATTTGTTGAACAATTGGACAATTCAAATATCATATGGACAAAGGGTCATATGAATTCATAACGTTCATATTCTTTCAAGTCTTTCTAGCTCAGAAAGAAAGAAAGAAAGAAAGAAAGAAAAAGTGATTACCTTATTGATATAGTGCCGTAACTTTTTCTTGTATGTCATGCAACTTTGTATTACGCTCCTAACAATGATAACTTGCTTTTCCTATAATACTTATCAAAAAGAAAAAGAAATAATGTTTTAAGCATTAGTAGTTCCTACTTTACAATTTTTTTCTTATAAAAATTATATTTTAAAAATAAAAAATATTACGAATAATAAAATATAAAATTAAATCTATTAAATTTTATTTTTAAAAAATAATAATATAAATTAAGTTAAATCTCGGGTTTTATAATTTTATAATTTTATGGTAGATGCAAGAGCTCTCTTAGAGGATGATTTTATGGATTACGATTTTACACATAATTATGCACTCGATTTACTGAAAGTAACTTTAATTTTATTAATTTTGGATAAAAAATAATTACATTATGAAATATTTTTTATGGAATATTTCGTTGATGCAAGTGACATAATTATATAAAGTTTTGTTATTTTTCAATTGAAAATTAATATTATTAAAAATATAATCATAAAATTCCGTAAAATAAAAGTAAAAAAAAAATTAACAATGATTCATAATATGGTAACAAAATTTGACCTAAATCTCAAGAAGAAATAAATTGTGAATAACGAAAAAATGGTTAGACAATACATGAATTAATACCGCCATGGAAAAGGGGCCCAATTAAAATAATAGCAAAGACTGCTGCAGGGAGAACCTTGCGCAGCTTATACGGTACTAAAATATTAATAGTAATATGACAATTGCCGACATTATTATCCCACTGTTTTTCTAGCCGTGTCCAAGGCCCCTTGATTTTGATTTTATCGTTTAAACAATTACATTCTTTTTAACAAAACCTTAAAAAAATAATAATAATAAAAGAAAAATTAAGTTAATTAAGGTCGGATTTAAGTCTTGCCCTTGAAAAAGATAAAATAACTAAAAATATTTATATTTTATTATTTTATTTAAGTCTTCGTATTTTTATTAAATTTAAATAATTAAATTTATTATTTTTGATTTGTATCAAAATGAATTCTTAACTTTTTTTTATTTTTAAATAAACTTTTAATTTTAATTTTACATTCAAATAAGATATTAATATTTAATTTGTAAATAGCTCTTATCTTTAATTTATATATCAGCTCTCAACATTAATGAAATCTTAACATAAAATAATTTTTCATTTTAAATAAAAACTATTTTTTATATTTTTTATATAGATTAAAATATAAAAAATTATTCAATCATAATAAAATATAAAAAAATTTACTTAAAAATAAAATATTCAAAAACCTTTATTTTATTATGTTACAAAAAGAAAATAACTCAAACATGTCAAAGTTAAAGCCTTCTATTTTTCTGATAATGAGAGAATGAATCACCCAATTAGCAAACCCAAAAAAGGAAAAAAAAAAAAAAAAA
>JBBYHO010000008.1:6864253-6882681 GCA_038382025.1 Adansonia gregorii | reverse complement strand
CCTTCGCGTATGATCAACACTTGAATTTCCTCAACATTGGATTTTAGTAGTTCAGAAAAAGCTGAGAGTGTTTGCATCCCGAGTCCCAACACAGTGCTTTCTTAACATTATTCATGCAAGATGATGGGGTTCTCCCCCTTGAGCTGCAAGGAAATGTTAAAAAAGTATCAGGGCAGTAACTGTGGAAAGCAACTTGTAGTTTTTGTTGCCTAATTGTGGACTGGAAAAGTAAACATTGGTTCCCAAGACTTGGTGATGTATGCTTCGCTTTTAAGTGAAATTGATGGATAACGCTGACGCTAGATCTTGATTCATCTTGCCTTTCGGTTTAATGACAGATTTTTGCGTGGAAAAATACAATTGTAGTATGTTTATTGTAATTACAAACACAATAAATTTATTACGATTAATTATAAAAAATATCGATAAATGAATATCAATGATACAAAAAAGTAAAATTATAAATATGACATTCATAATATCATATTGAATCTGCTTTTTAAAATCATGCCCAGAGCTCTAAAAGATCTCTCCCCAACAGCTTTGGGCAGATTCGAGCCCGATGCAACTATCCTTAGATGGATATCATGATTGCATTCAGATGACAGGCATCTTAACGCAAACATACCGCTGCAGTTTTTTAGATTAAAAAAATACCTGTGTAAAGTTCTTCTGTGAGTGTATCCTTTTACTTGGTTTTCTTTTTTCATTTTCAGGAGAATTTTCGGAGAAACATAAACAATAAAATTTTGACAGTCATCAGTCATTAGCAAAGGGTTTTAGTATTGCAAGAAAATTGTCTTGGCTACTAAGACATCTTTTGGGGCAAGCAATTGGTAGTGCCACTGTCCAATAATGATTTACACCTCAACTCACGCAATCATTTGTTTTTGAACACAATTTCATCATCATCCACATCAAATGCTGGGTTACAAAGGCATCTGAAGAGTCTCCCAATACCCTGCAAGAAAATTGAAACAACTCATATATATGGCATTTGATAACATAAAGTAAGCTTCAATTATAGAACATGCAAATTAAAAATAAACTAGCTTATGTTTATTCGACAAGAGTATCAATAGTACTTATAAAACTCAAAAACCAACTTTTTAGCATTTTTTTCCCCAAAATTATGTTCTCCAAGGAAAATGTCCAAATATCTACGAAGTTCTTTTTTATCATTACTTGAAAAGTTTTACAGCAATGATAATCACCCATTATTCATCAGGCTGGGCAATTTTAAATTAGATTAAAGCTACATCTGATCAGAGACTAGGTTGTCTATATATCATCTTGACCTCTCAAAATTCTTGATCGAATTTCTAAAATTACCATGTGAACTTTGTCTTGCCATTCTTTCAGGGTTTGTGTGTGCGCGCATATATATATATATATATATATACCATGCATCCGTGTCACACTTAAAATAATATAAAATTGCATATGGATTATATATATATATATATATATAGTAGGCCTGAAGAATTTCTAACATACCTGAGTGAGAAAAGGAGATCGATATGAAAGTGCTCTCGGTGACTCCTCTTCACTGCTGCTGTCGGAACTGCTTCCATCATCATCATCATTATCATCAGCTATTTCAGCAACATTTTTCCTCATTGATGTTCCATCATTTGGAGCTTTTTTTTCCTGGTAAAAATAGTGTTCCAAAGCGTAAATCCCCCTTGATTTCTTCCAAGTGATCACTTGTGATAGAATATGCATACTTTCTTATTATGCATTCTTAGCATATATGTTAGGCTTCCTGATGTTAACAGAAGCTACTATTTTTTCATCTCAACAAATGAAACCAATATAATGAATTTTGAACCTGAAATATCTTGCCAAGAATCTTCAGAGCCAGAGCTCTAGCTTTGAGTTCCTCCTTCTTGACATTATTTTCCCGCAGCACCTGTAAACCAATTGTCAGAATCCTCCAATTTAAGAAGTACCATAGGCTGCTTTAAAGAAGTAATATTCCCCAAGGGTCATTTCCTGATATTCACCCTGAAACAAGGGTCATTTCCTGGCCTATAATTTCGCTAGACATACTAAAAAGATAGCAAAGATTTACAATTATATGAATTACTATAATACAATACAAGTATCAAGTCACTGAGATGCATAGAAACTCACCATTTGGCACACATGTACAAGGGTTACTTCGATATCCACGACGTTCAATTTCCATAAAGAGCTCATCAAAGTTTCTTTATTTAAGCGTATATGTGATCCAACATCATTTTCTGGGCCACTACCATCCATCTTAAATTGCCTGCGGATATCTTCTTGAAGTTGCAGTAACTGAAAAGCACCTGCAGTTATTTCTAACCATATCAGTGTGGCAGAAAGTAGAACTTCCTGACGCTAAGGCTTTTGAAGTGTTGGAGGAGGAAACTTAGGAATCAACGGTGCTCATAGATTTTTCATTTTTAACTTGCCTTTTGCTGCAGTAATCTGTGACTTCCAGAAATGTCCCTTGTGGCGAACCCACTCAGCCAAAAACGGTACCCCAAGATAAATTGCTTTCTTCCCAAGCTCTTGGGCTGCCTGTCTTGAGTATATGTAGCCAATAGTGTGTAATATATCAACTCCAAAAGCTACAAATTCAAGCCAATAGAGATTGCTAACATCAAAATTTACTGCAGACAGGTACCAGAAGGCTAGTGCAATAATCCCCTGGTGTTAAATTCACTTAAGCATAAAATTATTTAGTCTGCCAAGGATTATGACTGACAGCTGATACTTCTGATCTATGCTGATTCATATCATAAGATATTTTAAAGATTATTTTCGGGCCGCCTTAGCAAACGTTGCTGGCAGTAGCAATTTTAGTAACACCTAATTGCCTCTCATTGACAGTACATGTCTATATAAATTAAAAAGGAACCCAGATATGCATAGGTAACTTAATTTACCAGTATCTGACAGCCGCCTGGCTTCAGATTCTGCATGCTGTAAGAATCCATCTTTATCACCTCGGACATATCGGTTAAGAAAATCTTTTAATGATCCTGCTAGCTTTTCTTCTCTTTCTTTCTGAACAGCCTGCATTAAAGGTTGCATAATAAAACTGGTGTTATAGATTATGAAAAATGTGTTACAAGAAACTAAAAAGAACCTGATTATTCTGCAACACTAAAGAGTTTAATCAGTTTTGACCATGTTAAATCACAAGGCAAGATTCACAAAATCTCAGTTCAGATGTAAGAAAAGGAAGCAGTTAAGTCACTAAAATGTCCCAAAGGAGTTCTATAAAATAAATCATCCAAAAATTTCATGGTAAGAAGATCAGTTACACACCTTTCTTAGAATAAGGCCATTATTTAACAGCAGAGTACTACCTTTATTACAGACTAGGACTGCTACTATGCAAGCAACTTATCGGTAAGGAAATAAATATGCCAAGGAAGAATGAAAATTCACGTTGCAGTTGCCACACATTCATCTGATTTGATGTATGACAAGAACTGACCATTCACTTCCACAGAATGAAAGTTCAGAAATTTGGTTAACTTGGTAGCAGACTTGCCTTCAACTTATCATTCAGTTTTTCAGCATTGTCTGTTTCATTGGCTAGTTCTGAAGAAGCCATAGATGCGACAGCAAGATGCCCTATGTAGTCCTCAAATAACTCACTTCCGAAAAGAAGAGCAAAGACCGCTGTTGGATCAAGCATGGTGTCCCTGAGAACCAAAAGGCCTAATAATTAGGAGACTAGAACATCCTTGAGAAAGAATAGAATTTATTTGGAGGTTCAACCAATTATCGATTTGCATATAATGTCAGCCTAAACGTCACAAAATAAACAGACCTTAACCGAGCCTGAAAACATGTATGATCAACACCAAATGTGAATGTTATACCTAGATATGCTGTATTTCCCATTTTTATCATACGCGTCTCTTTGAAGAGGATCGCCCAGAACTTGATAAGCTTCACCTAGCACCTGGAGAAATGAGAATTATCAATGCATTTAATAATCCCTTTCATTAATTGGCTGTACATGCAGGGTAAAAGAACTCTTCTGTGAAAAAGAAGATAAATTAGCAAAAAATAATTAAAAAGGAAAACTTGCCTGAAATCTCTCAGCAGCATGAGGATCATTCGGATTTTTGTCTGGATGAACTTGCCTTGCCTGCACCAGTAATATCTAGCTTTAATCTTCTTGGCTACTATATAGTTTGTCAAAAAGTTATTGTTTTAAGGAGGGGTAAAAAATTAAGAAGCCATGAAATAGTTTCCTTAAAACCTATCAGGTACTGTCAGCATCTAACAATCAGAATTTCGATGACCTTCCACACTCAATCCTCCATTATCAATCTCAGCCTCTCCCACATAGGCACTTAGACTAACAAGGACTTTGTTCTATTAGTCCATCAAGATTCAATAAATACATTAGAAACGAAAGAATAAACCAATTACCAACAAAAAGAATGAAAAAAAAAAAGATCCCAAAATTTTAAACCTTAAGATAATAAGCTTTTCGAATCTCCTCTTCGGAAGCTGATGGACTAACACCAAGAACATCATAGTACTCAGTTTCCTTCACCATTTTTCTTGATCTTTGTCCCGATCGTGTGAGTAATAAGGCCCAGCTTTCTTGGAGGACAGAGTAGCAAAAGCTTGGGATATAACTGTTAAAGAGAAGAGAAAAAAGAAAGGGAAGGAAAAAAAAAAGAAAAGAAAAGTTTGAATGTGAAAGAGTTGGCCAAAGTCCTTGAGGGCCACGAGCTTGTCCTGCCTTTCCAGTTCTTCACGGTACTAAACAAACACATTAAAACTGCTTTTTCGCGGGAGCGAAAAGCAGGATTCTTAACTGTCAATATAGTGATGCTTATTATATGAAAAATGCTTACTGGATTGCTTTTTAAGTTATCAGAGCTGTCAGTGGGCTTGGTTTGATCTTTGTTGGTGGCCTATCACGTGGGGCTCTTATTAGGCTAAATTTGAGAATGAAAAACCCACAACTAGCCCACCAAAAAAAAAAAACATTTGCGTCACCATCCCAAAGCATAACATAATTGAGTTGTCGACAACTCACTTGGGTCAATGGAGCATCGCCCAGAAAATAACCAATCTTCACCAGGCATGCCCGTGAAAGATTTGCAGAAGTCCCAAAAGCAGAGATTGATTAATCAAAGATTGATTCCCAGGAAAGGGGTTATTGCTGTCTTTCAAATGGAGCAAGATTTGGTTGAAACAGACAAAAAAAGAAAGAGGGATGTAGCTATAGACTCTACTTTGCAGTGGAGCCAATGGCAACTCCTGGATTCGATTCTTCCCACTGGTGGGTTCGCTCATTCCTTTGGTCTTGAGGCAGCAATTCAGGCGCGTTTAGTCTCGGGCCCTGATGATCTCAAAACTTTTATCGTTCACTTGTTAGAGAATACTGGGAGTTTGTTCCTCCCTTTTGTTTACTCCACAACTACGAACCCTACTTTAGAGAACTGGCAGAAACTTGACAGGATCTTGGATGCAACTTTAACCAATGAAGTGGGTCGAAAGGCATCAATTTCACAAGGATCTTCTCTCATGCGAGTGGCTGCCTCTGTCTTTACTGAAGTTCCATCGCTTAAATCGATGAGGGATGTTTCTATTGGTTCTGGGGTTGTTTCTTTCCACCATGCTCCAGTCTTTGGTCTCATCTGTGGACTTATTGGGATAGACAGTGGAACCAGTCAAAGAGGTTACATGTTTATGGCCATCAGAGATGTTATTTCAGCTGCAACAAGGTTGAATTTGGTTGGGCCTTTGGGTGCTGCTGTGTTGCAGCATCAGATTGCTCCTGTTGCTGAAGATATGTCCAAGAAATGGATGGACCGTCCTGTTGAGGATGCTTGCCAAACGGTCCCTCTACTTGATACTATTCAGGGCTGCCATGGCTACTTGTTTTCCAGGTTGTTCTGTTCTTAAACCTTGTACCTTTGGGTGTAAAGTTTTGAATTTCTGCATGAAATTTATGTCTGATACAAGAAAAAGATTATCCCATATTATAAATTGAATCCCTGGAATTTTTCTGGCCAGTATATAATTTTGTGAAATAAAGGTCATAAAGATGGCTGAACGCTAGATAAGAAAGAGATTATCCCATATACTTGCCTGATATTAACCCTGAATGAGACTAATGCTTACACCATTCCACTATTGTCAATGTTGAAAGTTTTTAGGATCATCTTTAATTGTTTTCCATTAAAATGATGGAGAAATCAAAATTTGTACAGATTCTCCCACAGTCCGTACTCATTAGCTGTAGGTTGTGGGAGACCCCAGAAAAGCTAATTATGCTTCCTAACTTACAAGTTAAAGAAAGATGCTACATCATTATGACTCAAAGTGAAAAGCAAAACATCATGAGTACTTGCTTCTGGCATCAAAATTGGAGCCCTTTAGGCACTTGAGAATTGAATAATACAAAAGCTTGCTTTCTGCGACCATTGCATGGGATATCTTTCCATTTGTCTGGTGCATGATGACTAGTTTAATACATCAAACTCCTAACTCCTTCCCCACCCCCCCCCCCACCAAAAAAATAAAAGCATCAGCATTTTGGTGCTAAATCCATGCCCATTGAGTAATGTAACGCCTATAAAACAGGAATCTGTTTCCATATTGGTCTTCCTGCAATCTAATTACATGTCACTCTGAAAGCACTTATAGCGAGGCGGGCTCAATTCTGTGTTCGTTATATCAGCAGCAATATATGAACCTAATATTTGCCTAAATGTCTTGGACGCATGGGATATACGTGCATGACATGGATTTACTAACATTTGGGAGCAAAATGAGTTAAAAACAACGTAAGAACTTATATAAGCGGATGCAAATATGTAGTACCTACAAATTTACAAGCGTAATAAATGCATTTGCGGCTAACAATGTATTTACCTAGGAATCGGTTTAGTCTTCATGGTATTATGGGATTTTGGCGGAGTTGTGCCAATCATCATGTGGCTTTTGAGTCACATTAATTACTTTTAAGTTTTAAAGTCGTTCAGGCCTCAATTAAGCATGAACCAGCCAGAACCAAATAGAACATCGATAACAAAAATAGTTACTAAACTCGTTTCTTTATTTATCTTCATTATAGTATCTCTGCTTCACGGTCTTTCTTTTATGCAAGCTTTTACAATACTCTCCTCTGCTCTTTCCCCGTGGATCTTGTCGACAACAGAATTAGCTGTTCATGATTATTGCTCTTATACAATCATTGGGACATTATTGTTGGTTCTAGGGCTATATGAGGACTGTTCTCTTCAGAATTCTCTTCTACTTCTCCTCTTGAGTATCCTCAACTTTGCCATCCTCTTTCACTTCAAAACTAGATGCCCATACTGATCTTGAGAAAAATTATTTGGCCAGATGATATTGAGAAATTTAATTTGACCAAACTTGTTCCCAGATTCTGTTTGTCCGTTTTGCTGCCCATGTATCTTTACCAGCGACATTTTCATTTTCATCTTCATCTTCGCCTTTCTCGACCTGATAAACAATAATTCACAGTTCCAGGGTACAGAAGCACAATCTGGTGTTGTCGGAGACGTAAGTTGTTTGTCCGCATTGAGCAGCCTTATATGATTCTTACAAGCAAAGAAAACAGTTGGAAATTAGTTTGTGAGAAAACATTACAAACCAGTAAAATGTGATGTCATCAAAAAGTGCTACTATCAGAAAGTGCCGTCACCTAGAAGCGCTACTATCAAGGAGCACTACCAAGGAGAGTCATCGTCAAGGAGCTTCTACTACCAAGGAGCACTGCCCATGGGAGTTTGTGTTTGCGTAACATATTAATGACAAAAGACAAGCATATACTTTGGTATCTTATGTCTTGGAATTTACTACTTCTAAAAGAGGATTTTTTTGCTCTAATCGACAGCTGAAGCACGGCAGAATCCTAGGCTGCTCTCGTATTTGGCTTATCTTCAACATAATCGAGTAGAATTCATTCAACGTGAATTCAACTCATATATTCATAATCTTAGATATATCCTTCTTTTTTTTTTTTTTGACTGCTTATGCTCCAATTCGTAATCTAGTTATATGACGTGGAAACATAGTTAAGTGACATAACTGCTCAAAGAAATCTTCCCTGCATTCAACAAATTTCCAAAATATAATGAACAAAGTAAGATATTGGATTGGATTGGATTCGCTTCTATTGGATTCCATCAAATAACAATAAGAACAACACATTGAAACATTAGATTTAAAGAATTGAGGGGGCGCGAAATCGAGCATCAGGGCATATTCAAAAATAAAAAATGCTTGTTATTGGGTTGTGTGTTCTTAGACGGACCTTGAACTGTAGTGCATAGTTCAATTTACGAGCTGAATGGGCTAAAATATCCAAGTAACGAAGCCAACTCAAAATTTGAGCGCGGCAAAGTCCCCAGTCTTAACGAACTGACTTGCAAACTTCAGTCAGTTACTAGCAAAAAGAACCCCACAAGAAACTAGAAAAACTCTCTCAGCTTTCTTATGCTCAAAATCTTAAGAAGGAACAATAAACCCCAAAAGGCGTTCCGTTAACAATGTCAATCCCGATCCTAGAAACGTGCAGGAAAAGGAAGAGAAGGCCAAAGTTATTCGGATTATATTCATTTGCTGAACCTGGTTGCCCCATAAACCCCACCGGTCCATTCCGAGATAACATTCGTTTCTTCCTCAAACAATGTGCTGAGCCCGAAGATTACTGCGTCAGGGGAATGCCCATTTGGTGTACCCTTCTTGTTCGTGACAAAAGCTGTGTCGTCCCTCTTTACACCATCGAAGACGCTGTTAACCACTCTTTAAATCCTTTCTGTGATCACTGCAGATGTACAGGTTTGCCCACTTTTCTTTCAGGTTTCGTTTTTTTCGTTTCTTTTGCCGAAATGGGTTTTTCTTGTTTCTTGTTAGGATTCAGTTTTTTGGGGTTTTCCTGGATTTTAGATTTCTTGTTTATCTTTCATTTGGAGTAGTAGTTTGCAATTTTGTTTATCTAAAGAAAGCTGGAAATTTGTAGTAAACAAGAACTTTTAACCAAGAATGGAGCTTCCTAGTTAAAATAAAAATAATTATGGTAAAATAATTAAATAAAAAAGACAAGCTTTCCAGCACAAGGGCTATTTGTGTTAATGTATTGAGGAGCTATCCAGTACTTTCATTCCCTCCAGAGCAGCAAAAGTTCTACTGTTCAGAAAAAGTTTGCACCTGTTGGAGTTCAGAATTCGAACCATCAAGCCATCAACTGCCCTTCTTTACTGCAAATTCTACTGGCTTTTGATATGATCAATGGAAGAAAAGATAATCCCTTGATACCTCTAGAGTTATTGGAGAGTAAACAAGGAAGTTCTAGTGACAGTAATCCCTCAGTTTTCTGATCAGTCAAAAGTAGTTAGCCTGAGAAAAATATAGCATTGAAACCATACCAACTTATGCCAATCAACCGGCACCTGCATTTGAGTTTTGCCGTTGGAAGTTCCCAGTGTCTGCTTTTTTATATTTTCAAATATTTGATAGCAGCCAAGTTTCTGCATATTTTTCCCTTACCATAAGTCGTATATCAATAATGTCCCAATTGTGTCTTCAATTTAATTAGATCACTGTATCTTGTTTGAGGCCAATGCCGGTCTCTCTCTCTCTCTCTCTCTTCTGCAACTTTAGCATTGATGAATTCCGGAATCAAATACTACAAGTCCGAATATGTGTTGGTCACAGGAGTTGGCTATGCATATTTTAGATAGATGTAGGATCCGGGCCAATCAAATTGATTCTGCTTGAGAGTAAATAGCCCAACGTTGCTCAAAATGAAAGCTTTGCTCCAAACTAAAATTGTTGCTGCAGAAACTTTGGACGCTAAACTTTCTGCCTAATTATTAATTCTTGTAGTAACAGAACTGTTTTTTGTTTCCCCCTCCTGCTGTTATGTTCTTTTAGGTTGGGGCAACCATTTTGTTTCCAAAAGGAAGTATCATGTAATAATACCAAAGGATAGAGACTGGAATAAGCCTTTAGAGGATGGTGTATTAAACATCCACTCCCATCTCTTACATGGGTTGATTCACTCTAATGGATTCGGTCACCTGCTCTGCATCAATGGAATTGAAGGTGGTTCTAAGTATCTCTATGGCAGAGAAATCATGGACCTTTGGGATCGTATTTGTGAAATCCTTAGAACACGGTAAACTCCTTAACTTGAAGAATTCAAAATTAGCCTAGTAAACATTTAACAAGGCCATTTCATGACTGTTCTGTCATTTTTTTTTCCAGGAAAATCTCAGTGGAGGATGTGTCGAAGAAGCACAGTATGGATCTACGTTTGCTTCATGGAGTTGCGTATGGACATACATGGTTTGGTAGATGGGGTTACAAGTTCTGCCGTGGCAGCTATGGTATTTCAGAACAAAATTATGATAGAGCAATTGAGATTCTCAGCTCCCAGAAACTTGATAAAATCATTCAGGATTTCAGTGACAGGGAGCAGTGCAGACAAATCAAGTGCATGGTTCAGCATTATAGAGACATAAGTGAGAGCCAGTTGGTTACAATCAGAGATCTTTTCAAGTTTATGCTCACTATAAAATCTCATAGCGCACTGCAGAAGAAATTGGTAGCAGCTACTAATGCTCCTTCAGCTTCTATACAGAAAAATTCCATCAGAATATCGCTCCATAAGAAGGCCAGTTCAAAGGAAAAATATTTGAGATGTAAGAGATTTACTAGTGTCATAGCTCATATGGATAGCAGATGGCCTGCAAAAAGGCTAGAATTTGCAGCAGAGGTGATTGTAGATGCTTTGAAGGAACATAAATCCGAAGTCGGTCATGGTGGGATGACAAGGCAAGATCTAAGAGATGCAGCTCGGATGCATATCGGTGATACAGGTTTGCTGGATTATGTTTTGAAATCGATGAACAATGTAATTGTTGGAAGTCATATTGTACGCCGTGGAATTAATACATCTCGGGTTTTAGAATACACAATTGACGACATAGACAATGCCATTAAGGTACCAGAAGTAAAAGAGGAAATATATCAAAAGCCTCTACCGGATGCTTTGCCTCTTCCAGTCGCTGGAACTGATGTTTATAATGATGTGGTGTATTTGTATAATAACACATTGCTGAACTATCCAGAATCAGAGTTACTGGAACTTGCCACTCAGGCAGTTCTAGATAGCAAACACTTTGTGAAGGATCGGCCATTTAGGGATGAAGATGACCAGTTGTTGCGATTCTTTTGCCAAGTCATGCCCCGATCTTTTGATACAGAGAATATATCGACTGAGTTATTACCTGCTGGTGAACTCATCATGGTTCCATTGCATGCCACAGTCTTTGACCTGAAGCAAGCAGTTGAAAAAGCATTGAGGGATACTTATTGTATTATGGATAAATTTGTGGTGACCGAGATCGACAACCTCCGCGAAAAGGAGGATAGAGATGTGCTGTTTGGAGCACTCGAGTCAGGTGCAGAAATTCTAGTCAGAGGGACTGGAATAGATTTGGACGGTAATCTGAGGCATGAAGGTGGTGCTGACAATTGGATAGTGAGATGTGAATGCGGGGCTCAGGATGATGATGGCGAGAGAATGGTAGCATGTGACATTTGTGAGGTGTGGCAGCACACACGCTGCTGTGGCATAGATGACTCTGAGGCTGTGCCGCCACTGTTTGTCTGCCCAGGGTGCTGCACTTCTCTTGGACCACCACCGCCAAGTGACTCTCCCCTCGCATTCCAGAATCCTGACGATCTCCTATTGGACTCGGCCACTGTATATGGGATGGACTTCGAGTATGAAAACTGCATTGGACTACTTTAATGATCAGGGAAGTGTTTGCCAAGGACTAAAAGATCTTTGTCAGTTTGCTGATGAGATCCATAAAATGGTGCTTGAAAATGAATTTTCATGCTGTCGTACACTAGCATAGATAGGAATAGCAAGCACGGAGAGCTGAATACTTTTAATTGATTCATCATTGTTGGAGATGCTAATCTGCGTGTTGCTGGCTTACACTAGACTGGGAGTTCAAAATCTTTTGACATCTGAAACAAGATTAACCTGCATAACTCTTAGGTAACAGCTTGTGGTACCAACCCATGTCAAACAGCTACTGTTTCATTTGCCCTTTATGGTTGGATGATATAGATAAGTAAATCCATGTATGAATTCAATTCTTTTGACATATCTGAAGATTCTTTGTAGCAAATTCCATTGTGCATGCTTTGACCTTTATGCCGTTCTGTCTTTTTATCTGAGGAACTTGGCCACGGATTGTCTCAGTTGATAACATTATCAAGTAAAGGTATGTCATATACCCCCCAGCAGCAATATCTGTCACAACAAGCAACATAGCTTTTCTTGATCTGAATTTTGAAATATTAATTTTCCAGCATCTTGATCCATATATCACTATAATACGTAGAAAGCTTAATATCCTCTTCTCGAAACCAAATATTAAGGAGCTCCACATGATGTTTTGTGGAAACAAATATCGAAGTTTGCTGATCACTACTAATATGGTACCATATCAAACACAACAAATGCTGCATGTTTTTGTTCCCAGCCTAAGGTGAAAAATAAGCTCTAGGATAGGGCTATCTTGGTTTCTAAATCAAGCTGCAGAAGTTGAGGGTCTTACTCCAGCAGACCAGCCTTGGCAAACTCAGCAAGGGCACTTGGTAAAGTTGCACTAAAGAGAAAGGCCTAATGGTTTTCACTAAGCTGGATTTTTATGTAACTGTTCAGCAGAACCCAAGCCAAAGAGGGAATCTGCTGCATCAAATACCACATTTTCCATGGTACGAAGTGGCATATCATCAACCTCACTTAGACGGTGCATCAGTCTATCAGGAATAGCAAATAATAATAATAATATCATGCTAACTGTTCAAACGGACTTTCCATGCTATCACCACCAAAAAGCAAACTAATACGAAGATCTACAATGACGACAACATATAATGATAAGTCATCATTAAGCATGACAGACCAATCAAAAACAGATTACCAATATTACAAACATGAAAGGATAATGTAGTAGGTTTTATATTTGGGCTTTGCTTCTTAATATATTACACAGCCAAGAGTAGTCTCTCAAACTCAACGGGGAGCAATCTAATCAACTACTATAGGAAGAAGTTAAGGTTCCCTTGGATTATTACTATCATTAATACTCAATTTTGCTTCCTCAAAATTTTCTAAAAAGCATAAACATTCCCAGACATAATCGTTACATATAAAATTAAAATCAGGCATTTGCTATTCACAAAAATAAAAAATTTAACTTTTTAATATTAAAAAAAATATATAACAAATCGATCCTCAATAATGATAAATTAACGTTAAAAAGTTCAATCTATAAAAAAAAATGAAAATGACCACCAAACATATGGAACAATTGGTTATAGATTGTTCATCTGTCTCAAGTTTGAGTCGTTTGGTAAGCAGCTACGCCTTGTAAGAGAAGTTTACCACCTTGTGGTCCTATCCGGCTTGAATCCAGATCAGTGGACACCCAATGTGGTGTCTGGATATTAAATGGTTTCGACAAAATAAATGAAAATCAAGAAGGGAAAACTTTTGTGCATTAATATATTAATATTATTCAGTACTTTCAAAACTGTATTAGTACTATATTATGTGGAATAGGTACAAAAAAACATCATTGATGAAGGCAAATATTGCAAGCATTGATCCATTATTTTTATTGATTAACTTTCAAAGTCCAATCAAACATGATATTGCTCTAGCTGAACATCCTTGGCCTTCAATGGAACATACTCACCCAGGTAAACTTCCAGGTGATCTGACAAGGCAGATTTATCGATGTTTTCGTGGTGATAAGATTTGCAAACAAAGTAAAACACTGTCTGGATCACTAATCCAAAGAGAATCAACATGGAAAGCAACAAGAAGCTAATAATTGCATAGAAAACCCTGCTAGCCATGCCCAAGCTGCTTCCTTCCACAACCAGCCTCTGGAATCCAAACTGGAGGATCGCCGAGGTGATAATGAGTATCAGAAAAATGACTGTCGCTAACCATACTTTTCCCTTGATCAGGTTTTTGCCCTTGACCATGGCTCGGAACCCGTAGGCCTCTTCTAAAACAGAGACGACGCTAGCTAAGTGCCAGATTATGGTCAAACACAACAGCCCCACGAAGAACAAAATCAATAAAATAACAAGCACTGCTAAACCCACGTCGCTTCCGCCGATTGAAATTGCGCAAACAATCAAGATGGCGAAAGCCACGACGTGGTAGAAAAACGTGGCGATGAAAATACATAAGAAAGTAACCATCAGCCTCTTCCAAACCTTAGGAACGACGCTCATGACTTTCTTGAAGGTGAGTTCCCGGCCTGTGTATATGCAGGCAATGGTGTAAACGACAGCAGCGGTCGAAAGAAGGGAAAAGGTGAAAAGCAGAGTGAAGTAGGCAGCCTTGAAAAGCCAGAAGTAAGCCCACTCATCGGAGATAAGATCGGATAGTTTCTCGTATTTGGGAGTGCCTGATCGAGTATGGTCGAGTTCTATCTGGTTGTGGATGATTTTCCTGAAGAAGAGATTCGATACTTCCTTGTGAACAAGGTAGATGAACGACAGAGGGAGGATTAAAAACAAACTGATCTTGATGAAGATTCTTCTCCATGCAAAGATGGCTTTGTAGGATTCACTGAAGATGCCAAAGAACCCAATAAACTGCATCTCTTCTTGTTCTCTATCCATGATGTTTCAATTTTTTTTTTTGGCTGATCTTTTCAATGGATTTTTTGAGTTGCAGGATGGGAGAGAAAGAGAAAACAGAGAGATTTAAGATACTGGCAAAGAGCGATTAGAAGAAAATATAGGAAATAGGATTAATTGGACTTTTTGATCCCAACCACCCCAGTCAATTTCTATATGTTGATTTTAATAATCGTCGATTTTGGTCAAGAAAATTCCCCATATAATTAGTCATAATTAAATAT
The DNA here is from genome assembly GCA_038382025.1 of Adansonia gregorii. NCBI lineage: Eukaryota > Viridiplantae > Streptophyta > Magnoliopsida > Malvales > Malvaceae > Adansonia > Adansonia gregorii. Next base: position 6,867,727 of record JBBYHO010000008.1, on the reverse strand, counting down.
ATATATATATATATATATATATATACACACACACACACACAGAGTTTTCCACAAGAAAATCTACAACTTGAGTTGAAACTGGAAATTTCGTAGTTTCCTCTTATTCTTAATAAAAACGGCAAAGACTAGGCCATCTCCTCATCAGCCATCGTTTCATCCACGCCAATGGCCCGTGCCTAATTATTCAAAAGGAAAAAGTCAGTCGTTTGAAACCGAACTCGGTCAACACGCTTTGCTCCCTTGCCACGAAATTTTCTGGATTGTTCGTGCCACCATATGTCCCTCATATGTAATTTGAGAAAATTTGTGGGAAAATGAAGTGAAAAAGAAAAGAAGGAGGAAAAAAAAAAAAACGAACTTCATGTTGATCAAGTTAGAGGACTCAAATGGCTTTCGAATATTTCATGGGTCTTATGTCTAATCAAAATACTTGGTAATATTTAATAAAAATAAATTTGAGAATATTTTATGAGCATATTAAAATTAGATTTATCGACGATTTGACTTAAAAAAAAATCTGTTTTTAGATTAAGTTATTTATACAACTTTGATTGATTTAATTTAAGTTTTGAATTTTTTTTATCAATTCAAGTTGATTTGATTCAAATTAATATTTAATTATAAAAATATATTTTATTTAAATTTAATTATAAAATATATAAATATTAATTTAAAAATAATTTTTTAATTTTTTATTAACTATAAATAGTAAATATGAATAATCTGGGTTAATGGAGTCAAATTTATACTTAGATGAAAAATCTAAAATTTTTTTCACTGTAATCTAATATACTGGCATCTTTACTTGAAGGTTCGTAAGTTTGGTTTGGTTTGATTTGATTTGATTTGATTTAAATTAGGTTTTAGATAAAATTTGTTCACTAAGTCATACTTAATTTGCGACATTAAATTTTTTATTTAATTTTAAATTTATTTAAAAATATTAACATAATTTTTAATAGTTTATATATTATTTATATGTTCTTTTATTGAGTTAAATATTATGAATAAAAATAAATAAAATTATTTATCACGGTTTATAAATTTTATTTTTGTCCATCAGATTTTAGTCTATATAAATTAAAATGTCAATGAATTTAACCTAATTCATGAATAATTTTAATTAAATATATTATGATTATTTGGATTAGAAGTAAAGAAATGAAAGAAATAATTATATTATTGTATATGAAAAAATTAATGAAATACTTAAATTAACTAATAAATCAGCTTATACTTAAATAAATCAAATATAAAATTAGGTTAAACTTGTATTAGATAAAATTTAAACCTAGAACCTAATGATTCTAAAACCCTCTTCTTGCCACTGAACTTCATCTGCATCTTCTAATTTTTCATTTACAAAAACACAGGTGGTTCAAACTTGTATTATATTCATCATTCTTTTGAAGATTTAATTTTTTAATTAAGTGAAATATTTTTTTAACAAATGATTTTTGATGTCATTTTGAATCATAATTTCTAAATTCATGTCAAATTGTTTTTGTTTTGAAAGAAATCAAGTAAAATAAGCTCAATTTTGGCTTTTTGTTAAATTATTTTACATTTCATTTTTTTCTATTTATTATATTTGAGCATTTGGCTGTATGATATCTACATGTTTCAATTAAAAATAAAAAATTATCTCGTATATTATAACTTAATTTTTATATTCACAAGCGAAATTAATAAATTAAACCATACCGTTAAGATGTACATTAAAAAATAAAAAATAATTAAAATTAATTATATTTGATGCAATGATTATACAATGTTTGATAAAAAAATCTAAAAGCAAATGTAAATAACTTTACTATTATTAAGTGACATCATATATTTCACTTAAAATTTATAAATTTATAAACAGTTATTATATTAAATGTAAATCCTTAAAAACAAGGATACGTACACTTCTAAAATTAAAAAAAAATGCTTTGATAAAAGTATATTGATAGTTTCGTAAAGTATTTTAGATCATTTATTATTAACTTGAGCATTTTAGTCAATATATTTTTTAAATTATTATAAATAAAAAATAATTAATGGTATTAAAAAATTATTTGACTGTCGATAAAATAATAATATGTCATGTGATATGAAATTTTAAATTTTATATAGAAGAACGATTTAAAATCGACTCCAAACCCAAATTTATTTTTATATAAAATTTAAAATTTTATATTATATACTATATCAATATTTAAATAATTTTTTACACTATTAATTTTATTTTTCTTTTTGATTATAAATTTAAATATACAATTAAGATTTTAAATTTAATAATAGAATGATTAAAATATTTTTTACAATGTAATACAAAAAACTCTCAGTCAACTTTTACTTTTTTTGAACATTGTCCTCCAGGACACCGGCTTTTCATAGATGTGAGGTCATTTCTTCAGTTACTCCGGTGGCTTCTCAAAATTAATTCTGCCGGCCGGCCGGCCGCTTTGGTCTTTGGAACTGTCTTCCGTTACTGAATTTCCTTGCCGCGCGACAGCCTTGGATCCTCATCATCAGGGTTGAGCCAGTTAAGTTTATTGCCATAACGCTGGCTCCCTGCTCACCTCTGATCCGTCTCTTGGCTCGAGACCGGAACCAATATCTGCTGTTTCTGCAAACCGGCGGAGACTGGTTTTATTCCACATGCATTCTCGTTCATTACTCGTGTCGGGTGTTTATCTTCCTTTTAGATCAAATAACCGGGGTTTTTCGTACTTTTCCGCCACCTTTGGAGTGAAAGCAAAGGTAAAGCCAAAGCAGCCGGCTTTCAATAAAAGGAAGGCAAGAATACAAGGCAAAGGTTCAGAAGTTTTTTTTTTCTAAGTTTTTATTTAATAAAAGAATATCTGAATTTAATTGTTTTAAAAGTAAATATTTGTATATTAGTGATTAAATTAAAGTAGAGGTGTTAAAAATTTTCCATTACTAAAGCAAAAAGCTCCTTGTACAATTTAAAATAAATTAAAATATTTATATTTAAATTAAAATTTTTTTGTTGTCTAAACAATAATATGAGTTAAATTAAATCGATCTAAATTATTAAATTTTTACAAATTTAATCTAATTTAAATAAAATATATTGAACTGATCAAGTGATCTATCTACGAATAAACACAAATCAAATGCTTAAGTACACTCTCTTTATTTTTTTATAAACTATAGTAATTTTTTTGAGTTATGATAAGCATTTAAGTCAACAAATTCTTAATTAACAAGTTTAATAAAAGACATTATAATTGGTAAATGTCACTTTAAAAAAGATAGACTAAATGGAAGCAGATATTTTCTTCAGGGGCAATTCATCCCAGGCAAAATAACCACATAATAAATGATAGGTTGTTATGAATCTTTTCAATAAGTTTACGAATTTCTTTTTTAACAAAATGTGTTGGAAAATTTGTTATCTAAAGAAATGTCTCCATTTACCAACTCTTTGTGGTTGAATTGTAGTTCTTAATATATATATATATA